>CAWVPG010000263.1:0-16958 GCA_963931845.1 Maratus michaelseni | reverse complement strand
AGATGCATGTTTATAAATAGGTATATATATATAAACACACACACACACACATAGAAGTGTTACCACTAAGCACACTTCATGTTCGAATCAGTGATTCTTTCTGAAACACAATTACTCGGTATTCACTCGGTACGCGGCCAAAGCACTACTCGGTACACCACTATTAAAAATAATAATATATAATAATGTATTGATATTGTTTTTGATGTATTATTGTTAGAAAATACATATTACAGCTTGATTTGAACCTTTAAGAAAAGTATCCAATTTCCATGAACTTCCATTAACATAAACATGTGAGCTAATTTAATAAGTAACAATCGAGAAACGTTGAAAAGTCAATTTTAATTTTGCAATACTAGGTTTTTCTTTAGGTTATGTATGTTACTTTATTTACCATTAATTTAATCTTTATAAATTTGATAATTTATAAGCTATTGTAATACAATTTGATTACTTTAAACTTAATTTTTTTTATTTATTATTTAGTTCAGGGTTGGTAAGTTTGTGCTGCAGGTGGAAAAAACTGCGGTAAAAACCGTCCTGGCAAAAAATCATAAATTAAAAAAATTATAAATGCATGTTTTATTTCTTTTACTTATCTTAAATTAACAATCACAGAATAGTAGTACAATGCATTATGATGGTAACTTAATATACTCTAAATAACTGAGAAATTATTAATTTCACCATAAAAAAAAAAAAAAAAAATTAATTGAAAAAAAGCTATTGTTAGTCTGATTTTTATGCTGCAATAAATTAACAATATTGCAAAATCTACAGAAATTATAAACACTTCTAGTTTTAAAATAAGATGTATCAACCTATCAATCAGCATAATGCAATAATTCAGAGATGCAAAATATAAGCAATAGTAGTGAGTACATGTATTAATATATTGTGTTCAAATAAGTGAAATCTTAAATTTCTTTTAAAAAATTAAATATTTTAATAACATAAGAAATTACACATTCAACATTAAGCGGCACTTTCATCACCATCATCATCATTACAAAATAATTATTTTTTCAGCATTCCATACCAAAAAACAAGTTCGGAAACATTACTTATTGTCAACCTATTTCGAATTTTTGAGTGGACAAAAGAGAAGTTGGAAAATATTCTGTCGATTGCAGCACTACTGGCTGGGCATTATAGGTGCATCCCAAATTTGGGTTTCCAAAATTTGGAAGGAGTCACTGGCTTCTAAACCCAAAAAATCCAGTGGCCACAATTGTAAAACAAACGCATAAAAACAATAGTGTTTAAATGGGTTAAAAAAAAAAAAAAGCTCAGGAATTTAAAGTGTAAAGTAATTTATTTAATATAAATACATGTACAACAAAACTTGAATATTAATTAAATCTTAAATCATGTACAGTCAGTCAGAAGATAAAGTTGGGCAAGATACGGTTTTAAAAAAAAAATGTATAAGCTAAGCAATCATGATAGCGAGGAATATCAGAAAAACAATATTCTTATTTTGATTTTGCCAGACAAAAGTACATATGAAAGAAAATCTGAATTTGTAAGATTATTTCGCACTATAAAAATCAAAACACACTTCAAACATTTATTTATATATGCATATATATATATATATATATATATATATATGCATATATATATATATTTAAATCACAGTCTATGTAATTTATAGTGCCTAATTAGAATTATGAAGGTAGCGTCATGCAATGTAGCAACATGTAATATGTCACATATAACAATGCTAAACAAATATTTAACACAGACATATGCAAATCAATTTAAAAATACCATTGTTATTGCACTTCATGTAGCTCTTTCTGGCTGCATCAGTTTCTTGATTATGCAAAGAATTAAATATGCAGTCCCTCTTGAATTTCCTTCTCCATGAATGAAGCAACTTATATCCAGCTGAAAAAGATTAAATAATTTATCATTAGTTTTTAAAATAGTAAAGACACATGCTGAGCTATAAAGCCACAGAAAAAAACGCAATCTAATTTATGTTAAAATCTAATCCCTTATCTAATTTATGTTTATAAAAAAAAAAAGAGGTTGTGTAAAGCTAAAGTGGCCATTATTCAATGACTGATCATAAGTTACCTAGATTTTTAATTTCTAAATGTTTGTTTTTGTACATATGCAACACAAATGTTCTCTGAGTAATTAAATGAATTATAATATGAAACCAATATAATTAAACATTCTTTAAATCAATAACTTAAAAGAAGATGGTTTGTTATTTTCAATATTTACATATCTAATATCTTCAATTTTATTATGTTAAATTCAGTTCAATCATTTAGAACAATGTTTATGTTAAATTGTATTTTTATAAATTATAAAAAAGTCCCTGCACCCCTTCTTTTTTGAGCATGTTATTTCACGTTTGTAGCTGTAAGCCTAGCCTTAATCCTTAGTTTGTAGAATGTGCATTTGCAAGCAAAGAACAGGTAGCCTTTTTTCGGTACTTTTCGGTTAGCCGGGCACCAGTCATACATATACATGTATATATACACACACATATATATATATATATATATACACACTTATATGTATGAAAATATATTATATATATACTTACATATTTATTTATTTATATATATATATATATATATACACTTATATGTATGAAAATATATTATATATATACTTACATATATATTTATTTATTTATATATGTACACATAAATCATTGGCACCCGGCTAACCGAAAATATATGTATATACACACACACACATATATATATATATATATATATATATATATATATATATATACACACTTATATGTATGAAAATATATTATATATATACTTACATATTTATTTATTTATATATATATATATATACACTTATATGTATGAAAATATATTATATATATACTTACATATATATTTATTTATTTATATATGTACATAAATCATTGGCACCCGGCTAACCGAAAAGTACCATTTTTTCTTTGTTTGGATTCTATTAAGCTGTACCTGCAATGGTAGGTGGGAAAGCTTAAAAAACCAATATAACAAGTTAATTTATACAGCTCATGGAGTTGCATTCCAGTTTCCAGTCCATGCAGTTCAGCATCAATTGTGCGATATTTTCCAATTTTGGATTTATCCACTCCTAATTGCAAAACAAACTTGAAGAACAGAAAGCATCCAAACTAGTGTTTTGCTACAACATGTTGTTCCATAGAAAAAAAGACTTAGAATGAGACTAACATTAAAACAATATAAAAATCTGAATATTATTTATATAGGGTAATTTTATACAATAAATTATGCAAATATTTTCACAATGTACTTTCATTTTTAAAAATTAAAGTATTTAATAGTAGTTAGAAAGGGTCTATTTATATAAATCAATTCCATTCCCTCTAATCTCCAAAGTTTGGGATTAAAAGTCATGTAAATTATACAATTTTGAAGATTATTGTTAATTATTTGTTATTATTTCTCTTTTGCATATGTGTTACATTTAAATACACAAATCAAAATACACATTGACCAATGATTAGTTTTTATTTTATGAAACATTGATGTATTAGTTGTATATTTCAGTAATTTAGATTTCTGTTTGGAAATTGTATCTAGCAAGTAATGAAAAATATGACATTCCTTGTTCAGAAATGAAAGACTGCTTCGATAAAATTGAATACAGTAGACTCCCTAAAATCTGCACATCATTACAAATGAAAACAATGAAACTTACAGTTGAGATGTAGGGAAAAAATTCAGGATTTTTTAAATGATTATATCATTCCATGTACATTTTAATATGTAATTCTTATTAATTGGCTGAACATGCTTTCTCATCAAGGAAGTATAACTTTATTTCTGAAAAAAAAATTCAAGACAGTGCTGTTCTCAGTGGTGATTGTGATCTTTTTACCAAATAAATTAATGTATTAATCGAGAACTTTTGGATATTAAGTTTGCCTAAGCATGAAATAAAACTTTTATTTTATGATTTTTATGTAAATTATTAGTGTAACTTTATCAGGCAAGTTTCATTGAATAATTAAAAGAAAAAAAATCTCATCGTTATTATGCCTATTTTTAGTTATGTATTATTGTGTACTTGACCTTTACCTTTAAAATTTTAATCATGTTTTAAATTTTCTTACTTTACTTAATTATTTTAATATTTTACTTTATTGTAAGCATTCATTATAATTTACAGTGCATTATTACATTCAAATGACTGTTTAAAAAATGTAAACAAAACAGTGACCAGAAATCCGCAAAATTCTAAAATCTGCACAATCTTTGGTTTCAAGTTATGCAGATTTGAGGGAATCTACTGTACTATATATATTTTTAAACTGTTGATTTAATTATCGTTTAATTTATGGTTCCAGGAGAAGCAAGGATTAAACTGAAATTTTCATTGAATTAATGTTTAAAGAAATAGCAGTAACTTTCTGTAAAAAATGGTTTAAAAAAAGTTTCTTGCTGCCTTTTTTGTTTCAATATCTTTACTTTCAATTTTATTGTTTACATTTGAATATATATTTGATTTTTTATTTTAATTATATTAAAACAAATATATTATTCCAAGAAATTCTTATATTTATGAAGCTTAAGATATGTTTAGTTTTGAAATTTTAAATAATAACAGGCTATAATAATTAATATTATTTGTTTCTTATTATGCTAAATAAAAAATGAGCACCCATTGCTGAAAAAAAGCAATAAACATTTTAATTTAGTTTTCAAAAACACATTTGTGCAACTTTTTATTTGTCACAGCAAATAAAATAATAACTTGACCACTTTCTGTTTTTCAGCAACATCATTCGAGCCAAAACCAATCGGATTATTTGAAAACAAACAAGAGCAAATATCAGAGCTTCCCCCAGACAGTTTCAGAAGGGTGCTGCACCCTGCGTGCCCTTTTCTTTACAAAATAGCACCCTCCTTGCCCCTCATAAAATAATTAGCACCCTCCTTGCCCCTTCAGTAAAATAATTAGCACCTTTCTTGCCCAACAGTAAAAAAAAAATGCCCTTTCTAACTTTTTGCATTAAAAAATTTGCTTCCATACTAAAAATTGACTCAATGTTGTCTTGAAAATAGTGCCCTGACTTTTAAATATCAAAAGTGGCTTTAAAAACCAAACTAATACCTTTTAACAATAAAAAAAAGTGCCTTTAAGAATCCAAAAAGTGCCCTTAAGAATAAAATAGCGCCCTTTTCTCACCAGCAGCACCCTGCCTTTTTTTAAACCTGGGGGAAACTCTGCAAATATTAGGGGAGACTGGTACACAGTGGACCACTTTTTCAGTTTTTTTTTTTTTCTTCTCTGTAACGGGTAAACTGATCTGCATGAAAATATTTTTGAATATTCTTTAAACCTTTATACATTCAGCATAATTTTCTCAGAACGTAGTTTTCAATACATTTTTAATTTTTTTTTTATATGCACCCATAAAGAGGACCGTCCACCCACCGGGGCACAGTGGACCGCTATTAGGTATTATCTGAAATACAATATAAATCTATTTTTCATTAATCTAATTCTTTTTTATTTCCCCTTTGCCCGCAAAATAACATAATAATATAAATTTACAAGTAACATTTTGAAACAAAAACAAGAATAATTATATTTTGAAAATAATAACAGATTAATACAGGAACGATTGCAATTTAGTTGAAGTTATTACTTAAGTACAAAAAAAATCAGCACACATTAAAATTTGCAAATGAAATTCCAAAATACTTATGAGTAAGATTGAGCCTGGAATTTTCCTGAAATACTTTTGGGTGAGGGAGCAACATTATAATATCCTTGACATCAACAGCAGATTCATCTACAGTTTCGGGGAAAATAAACTGATTTCCATTCAATTTGCATCTCATGAATTTTACTTGAATATAATTATCACCAATTAGACTACAGTTATATTTATCAAAGACAGTAAATACAAAACAAAATATTTCTTACTATGTTAAATAAATTGTTATTTTTATTTGTTTACTTTATTTTACAGTTAAATACTACTTTAAAACAATATTTCTTAATAGAAAATAAGCAATTATTAAATATTTTGAACATTCTGCATTACAGGAGCAGAGTGGATTGTGGACCACTATGCCCCAGGAGTAAAGGGCAAAACTGGGAAATTTCATTAGTGGCCAGTAGTAGCAGTTTTATAAGTGGCCACTTTCTTTAAACTACTGGCCACTTTTTTATTTAAAAGTTCTAAGCAGTAACCTTTTGTTAAAATTTCATTTAATTTTCATCTAAAATTAAATAGCCCAAATAAATATGTTAATGTAAACATTTGTGAACCAACTAAAGTAGAATACTTGATGAAATGCAAAAACATTTTACTTTTTCCTTGTAGGAAAGTGGCCAGTGACAGCCAATTTTTTAGTAGCCACCTTTTGTCGTTTAGTGGCCCTGTGGCCAGTGGCTAGTATCAATTTTGCCCTTTACCCAGGAGTTAGTGGTACACTGTGCCTCATGTTGAAGTTCAATACATAATCATATTAATATTGTTTATAGCTTTCTTTTAAACATATTAACTTTAAAGTTAAATAAAAAAGAAGTATCTGAGCTTTGCAAAAAGGCTGTTTTACCTTATTTATCTACAACCTTTAATTACTAAAAAAATAAAAATATGATAATGAAAAATTTTACTTTTAGAAGCTCAAAACAACCCATCAGGATAAAATATTTCAATCTGAGCTAAACATATTTTCTGAAGGCTACACTGTGCCCATAGGTCCAGTGTGTACCAGTCTCCCCTACACTAAATATGCAATACTTAGATAAGCTTCAATTAAATTGTAACAAAACAAGTAAACAAATTTTATTACAATTAAATAACCTTTACAGATTTATGTTGCGATTAAATAAGAATTTTGTTAGATATTAAACAGATACATTTTATTTCTTAAAAAAATGGCAGTTCTCTGACCGTTATAGTACACAAGTACTATTTTATGTTCCACAAAATATCATCATGGTGACCCCCAGAACTAAAAATTATAAATTTACTGGTCTGTGAGATTCCAAAGGTTGGCGACCACTGATTTTAGATAACTGATTATTACAATAAAAATTTTTAAAAAATTAAATTTTGTGTGCTGCTGAAGGGGGGGGGGGGGGGGGGGTAGATTTTCTTTAAAAAAAAAAACAACAGACATCTGCAGAAGTGCGAAAGATTCAGAGTTCTTAACCTGAAAGGTATGTGTAGTGGTAGTTTGCTACAAAAAATAGTTTTTCTCAACCACTGACCATTAAGAAATAATGACAATCTGTGGCCAGGCCAGCATGGCAGGTATTATTATTTGATGGTTTTTACCATCGTTTGAAAAACTATAATGTTTCATTCAAAAATGCCTAATTTTTAAAAACTAATTAAATTTTTGTCAAAATTATTTGTAATTATCATTACTTTGAAAAATATTTTAGAGTTGGTAATACCAATTAGTGTCATGCATTGGGTCGGGTTACCGGCTTTCACCTGCACCCAACCCGACCCACATCCTGTTCGGGTCGAAAAAAAATATAGTGCCAACCCGACCCACAGTTCGGGTCGGCACTATATTTTTTCGTTGCGGTTCGGGTCGGGTTGAGGTATTGAACAAATTAAACAATCCCATGCAGAATATAAATGCAAAACCTATGTTTTACATTTTAAAAATTATTTGAACACAAATTTCTGTACTATTCAATTGTAACAATAAATAAATAAATAAAAATAATGGTAATCTACAAGCTCCATCCTTTTTTTTCTTTACAGCTATATAATTTACATAAGAAATTTTGATCGATATTTTTAATAAATCTTGTTTTTTAAATAAATTTGGATCCCTCCTTCCCAAAATCTGGAATTCTGTTGGAGTGAGGGGGCGAAATATCTGACTATTTTTTTTTAACAAATCGTAATATAAATTAATTTTAAACAAAAATTTAACAGAAAAAAGTTTTTTTTTCTAATTTTGGAAGAGGAAGGGAGGGGGGATCCGTGTTCCCCCCTCCGCAAAAGTAACATATTTTAGTGGTTACTAATTGAAACAATAGACTGAAAAAAATATTAGAAGTTTGTAAAATTTTCGAAAAATTGCAAAATTTTAATAAAAATGAACAAATTTCAATTTTTTTTAAAATTCTGGATAATGGGTCCTTTAAACATAAATATATACAGTAGATGTGCCAGTAATGGACATCCTTCAATGTTTTTAGTTAATAAAAATATAAGCAATAAAAATTTATCTTTAATTACTTTTTTTCATCTCTCCCTTGTATCTGAAATTTATTAAGATACAAACTAAATGTAAATATATTGCTTGAAGGTGCATAAAAACATTTAAAAGCGCATTAAAGTCCTTTTAAAAATTCCAAAACATTTTTAACCGTTACTCGATCATCATCAGTGGAAAAACTAAATTGTTGAGTTGAGTTGTTATCTTTTCAAGTTTTCTTGCTTGCCCGGGATAAACTATTTTACTTCAAGGGTTTGGAATATAAGGTGGGATGGGAAAGGTAAGCAATGATGCATTAATTCATTACAGACTGAAGGGATATCATATGATAATATGTCGTTACAGACTATTTCTTTTTTAGACATTATTTCTAGAGACTCCCTTATGATAGCTTCCAGGTGATTATTTGTGCGGAATATAATTTTGGATCTATTGAAATCAACTTTTATAGGTTCAGTTTGTGCTAATCTTGCTAACGCAGTGTGGGGTCTATTTAATCTCAGATCTGCTTCATGTTCTTTTATTCTGTCACGAAATTTCCTCAGTGTCATACCTATGTACATAAAATCATTTTATTCTCCCTTGTATGTTTTATAATCTGGGTTATTGTCGACACTTCTAATCAAACCAATCAGGAAGTAGAAAATATTTCGAGCTCTCACTGTTTTTCAGTGAAAATCTTATTGAACATGCTAAGAGCTGGCTTCATTTAATAAATTTATATATTCTTTATTTTCTTTCAAAATTTGCATGTTTTTGTTTTGGTAACAATAGAAAACATTGAATTTTGTATACTAATGGCTATTTACAAAATTTCATTTATTTTTAAGGTTTTAAGACCCGTATCCTTTACTGCAATGCTTAATTAGTCAATTTCCAGTAACGGACATGCGATTTTAGTAATTATTCATAATGCATAAAATCTTTTTCACTTAACTGAAAACCCAAGTAGTCAAATTTAATTGTTAAACTGCATTTAGCAGTATGTAATAATACCAAAATTTTTATAAATAGCTGCTTTTAATAAATTTTGTGTGGTTAATAAAATTTTCCATATTTTAATAAAATTATATTTTTATAACTCTGCCTTGCATATTTTATAATCTGGCAATCAATAAAACAAATCAGGAAGAAGGAAATATTGTTTAAGGGCATAGAGAAAAGAGGGGCTCAATAATCCCTCTCTCTTAAAAAAAAAAAAAAAAGTAGCAGAAAATGTTAAAATCTATTATTTTCAGTCTTAAATGTTTGCTTATTCACCTCCGACCAAAAAAAAATAAAATAATAATAATAATAATTTTAATTAAATTTATAGTAGCAATGAAACTAGTAAATCTGCAGATCAGTGACCTCGAACGTTAGTTCTACAATTTCTTTTAAAATTATTTTACTTATTATTTAAAAAATTCAATCCGCAGAAAAATTTATTTTATATTTGTAATACTAATTTAAACAAATAATATATCAAGTAGTTTCGGGGAGTTTAACTGTTAAAAATAGTGGGAATTATACGAATCTATGTAAAACTATTCTAAAACTTTTTTGTTCCGATTTTTTTTTGTTATCCCCCCCCCCACCCCCCCCCCCCACACACACTCTCTCTCTCTCTCAATTTGACAACTGTAATTCCCTGATATTTAGTATTTTAAAACATCTATCTAAAATAATTAAAATACTGATATTGTGATAATCACAGTAATCAATTGAAACGGTGAATAATTCTCACAAATATTTTATTAATTATTGATATCATAATTGCTAAATTTATTTTAATATAACTATTTTGTTTCATTAGTATGTTTTCATTAAATTCTGGTACTAAATACAGTCCTAAAAACAATTATATTTATTTTCTTTTTTGTGGGGTGTCCATTACTGGAATTTTGATATTTTTCTGTTATTTACAATTAAAGTTTGATTCATATTTTTTCTGTTATTTACAATTAAATTTTTATTTATAATAATAATGTACATTGGTCTTAAAACTTTAAAAATAAATTTTGTAAATGGCCGTGAGTATATAAAATTCAGTTACCAAAACAAAAACATCCAAATTTTGAAAGAAAATATAGAATATATAAATTTATTAAGTGAAGCTAGCTAGCTCTTAGCATGTTCATTAAGATTTTCCCTTAAAAACAGTGTAATTTCGGAACATCCCCTCCCCCCCCTACCTCCCCATTCCCGGCGACACTTTCAGAAAAAAAGTAGGTTTATTTGATGAGTTGACAGAGTTGTTTGGGTGAAAGTTTCAAGTTTACAAAAAAAAAATTAACCTACAAGAATTATCAAGAAAATGAATTACCGTCCACTTTCTCAAATAAGCATTTGTATAATTCACAAACATCTATGATCCACAGTTCATGTTGCAGAATAAATAAAGACGTCTTTTTCAAAACTCGCCTTATCCAAAATCATAAAAATTGTGTTTTCCCTAACAGTCTGGTAATCAAAGGCCCGCCCGCTTAAGACTTACATATAGGGGAAGCCCGACGTCACACAGGGGTGGGGGGGGGGATATAACAAATTATTTGAAAACAATATATATATATTATAAACAATATTATTTGAAAAGTATTTGATTAAGAAAAAAAAAAATCATCCACATAATTTGTGGGCCCCTGAAATTGGTGGGCCCAGGGCCGAGGCCCGTGCATTAATCAGGCCCTGAAAATACTCTATATTTTGCATAAAAAATATTAAGAAAATGACATCTTACTTAACATTTAAGTTTCTTCCTGAAATGGCGACTTGTAACAGCGTCCTTTTCACGTGATCGCATTTGTTCCTGCCTCGTTCCGTTCATTTCCCGCCTGTCACGTGTGACTATTTATCATTGCGCATGCGTTTGGAATTTACGTCATCCGTTATTCCGTAGAAGGGTATCTTCACACAGCACTTGTGAAACATTTCACCGGGGATGTGTGTTTCTAAATAATCAGAAGGGGTTACTCCAGAATTTGTGTAATGTTACACAGATAAACCATGGTAAACTTACACAAATGTTTTACAGTGCATACATAAGACTTAGGTGAAAGTTCATAAGACGTTGCCTGAAAATTAATGGAGAACTTACTTCGTTTTTTGCACTGAGTTATGCCACAGTGTAAGCGTCTTAACGTCTACGAGGCGTACAACTTTATAAATCATAGTATAACACCTCATTTGTGAAGCTGGGTTTCTTAAGATGTAAATCCTATTTCTTTCTTAAAATAAATTGAAACCGAATATTTAGAAGCTATTTCAGAAGTCGCGTAATAAATACAAACATATTTATGATTTTTTTAATATATTTATTTCATAAATATAAGATTTTTTTTTAAAAATGTAATACCTACTAACGAAATCTCGTGTTACAGTTTTAACAATAATAAATAAAATGTTTTCCGAGCTTTTTTACAGTTGCTGTGTAACTTTAAGCGTTGAAGGGCGCTAATGTATTATTTATACCGGTTAATTTTAACCCCCAACTGCTACAATTTCTCAGAAATGTTTAATAATAGTTTGCTTTAACAATTTGTATGAAAACAAAATATTTATTTTCAAATGAATTTTTTCGTAAATTCTAGTAAGTTTTCAACATTACAGAATCAAAATTACTTTGCCCTAGAAAGGGTTAATATTCAATGTTATTATTATCAGCATTAATTATAGTATTTTTTTTAATTATTAATGTCGAATTAATTCCTATGTTATACGTTGTATGGTATGAGAAAATCACAAAACTTTAGATTATACCGATATGCATAAAATTTTTAATATTATTCCAGCTGTAGCCAAGTGGTGAGTTGAATTCGGAATTAATTAGGGGAAAGCTGAAAATTGTTTTAATTCCTTCCGTTTAAGTCTTGAATGAACATACTAACTTTCCCCCGGTGAGCTTTAACCACTATGTACAGATTTATAGTCGGAAAACACGTTTTTTTTTTTAATTCCCATAACAAAATCTCAAAACAAACAACTCTATCAAAAACATTGTGTATACATATGTTGTAGAGCTTAAAATTCTGATTAAATTAGAACCCACACTTAATATCTTTCTTGGACATTACGCTCACAACTCTATTTCAAAGTTTTCCCTTAATCAATCGCTAATCAAAACTTGAAGCCAGAACAGACTAAGTTATCTGTCCACCTAGCCTCCAATTTTTATATACATGTATTTTTTTTTAATTTTTTGAGGATTTCATGATGCTTTTGTAATTACTTTAGTGATTAATTTTGAATATTTTGAGGATTATGGTTTAACAGAGAAAAACATCATGCGAAAGCTTCAGTAATGTTTGAGAGGGTAATAGAAAACAACAACCTTCATGTTAAGCACTTATTATTTAACATAATATCTGAAGTAATATTATATTACATCAAAACTTTCCTTCACTTGCACCGATTCACACTCTTCTCCAATAAGTAAACTTCTGAAACTATCTTCTCCATCATGATATCGATTTCCGCCTCGTGGTTGGCTGAGTTAGTAGTGATGTCATCATCCGCCACAGAGTTGGTACATCCTTGCGCTTTGCAGTGGTAGCAAATTGTAGAACAACTGATGCCAGCTTTCCTACATAGAGTTGCTACATCCTTGCATTTTGCAGTGGTAGCAAATTGTAGAACAATTGATGCCAGCTTTCCTACAAAGAGTTGATACATCCTTGCCTTTTGCAGTGGTAGCAAATTGTAGAACCATTGATGCCAGCTTTCCTACAGCTGCAGGCCAAAGTACACCCTTTTTTACACTTGCATGATATCATAGTGAGAAGTGCTAAAGGAGCTGTCTACTTGTGGGTGGTGACTGGGAACAACCCATGCTTGTTTTTTTTCCAAGCCTAATCAAAGGGGCTTTTGGAAATTCCACTACAATAGTTGAATTTGTAAATATGCACGGAGAGAGTGTTCAAGTGCACCTGCTGAAGTGATAGGCAGAGACGCTAAATTGGAGTTATTTTTTACCAGTGATTTTTGAAATAGGGCGAAATCTCAAGGAATCTATTTTTTTTTTGTTGCCTTTTACCTCAAACAAGGATATCAAAAATTTGTGTCCTGCTTCAACAGTGTAGCCCGGACATGCACTTTCGTAACGAAAACATTTCACAACTTGATGCAGTACAGTGGTGTTTCGAACTTTGACAAATTTCTTCTTCCAGTGTCTAAAAATAGCGGATGTGGCATCGCAACCACTGAATACATGGAGAAACAAAATGTTGTCCCTTATGTGTGGAACAATATTTAGAGTTGATTCACAATATAGAGCATTTTCCGTCTTATCTCTCCCAGGCTTCAAGAAGAAAATGTTTTCGGAAGTAATGTATGCTGCTATTATTATCAAAAGGTCGATATCTTCACCAACTACCACAACACATTTTGATCCTTTTCCATTTCCAAAGCACTTTTAATTATTAGATAGTCAGCATCTTCACCAGCTTGCTGCACAACAAAACATTCTTTTTGAAACTGCACACGTAACATACTTATAAGTCGTTGCTTGTTCTTATCATTTGATCGAAATTTTTCTTGAGAAATAAGTGGATAGCATCGACGCATAAAACATAACATGACTAGTTATGTGTTTCTTTAATTCATAAACCAAAACCAATTACAACGTTGTAACGCACAAATATGAGAATTGCCACAAAAAACTGCATACGGCCGTTTCAAGGATGCATCGATCCCCTTCCTCAGTGCGAAAGACAAAAAAAAAAAAAAAAAAAAAAAAAAAAAAAAAAAAAAAGATAAGAATGGGTTCAAAGAACCCCTTGGTTATAGCCCCGAGTACTGGTTTGAATGAAAATGCTAAAGCAAGAGTTTATATATACCAAAAATTTTGTATATAAAACGTAAAATATATATATATATATATATATATATATATATATTTTATTTATTTATTTTTTTTTTTTTTTTTGTGGTAATAAAACATGATCTAAATAACTATTTCCTTCCCATCGAAATTTATGTTTCTCTTTACTATTTCCGAACGGTTTCGAACAATATTTAAAATCCGTTAACTTAATTTTTTTGCTGATAATTTTGTTATTTTGCAGCAATGATAAATAGTCAATCATCTAATTACGGAGGGAGGGGGGGGGAGCAAAACTGTTTCCCTTTTTTTATACTATTCCTGCAGGAAGGCTTAAAACCCTCAAACAAAACAAATATAAGATATTTTTTTACAAAACAAACCCTTTTAAAAGACAAAAAAAAAAAAAAAAAAAAAAAAAAAAAAAAAACGCCGACATTTTAATGTTCTCTATTTGTTTTTATGTGAATTTGTAATTGTACCTAAAACAAAGCAAATTACAAAAAACTCTTATTATTGAATTTGATTTAAATTATGTTTTTATTCTCGCAGGAAAAAATTATTAAGATTTAATATTCTGATATTTTTTTAATACAAAACCCAAATTCTAAATTTTAGTAAAAAGAGTTTTAGAGTGCATCGGAAAACTAATACAAGTTAATAGGTATAACCATTTCATTTAAAACTTTATAAAAGTGTAAACAACCAACATATCAACCAACTTTGAAGTATAAACAGTTTCGGCTATTCTGTTAACATAATATATATCTGTTAACAATCACGTGCCTGATATCTTAGTGAAGTTACACTTTCGCTATTCCAGAAGTGGTCCACTTGTGCTGTCCCACTTTTGGTGCTAATGAACAAAAAACTAAATATCTACAAAGGCTACAACTAAGTATATACAAAGACTTAAAATCACAAAAAAATGATAATTCAAATAAATTAAATACAAGAAAAATTGGCATATGCTTCAGTAGTGTGCCTCCATGTCCACCATTGGTCTGTTTATGAAATAGTGATCCAGAAGCGAGCGACCCCTCAAAATTAATAAAATATTCATTTTATTTTAAGTTATAGGCTCATCTAACCAATTATTTAGAAAATAATACAGTAAACGGTAGTTTAATCCAATATAAAGCATAATATTAAAGAAACAATATTTTAAACAAAAACTAATCTCTTAAAGAAATCTAAAAATTTACTAAAAAAAAAATCCTTTTCAAAGACACTCTGGAAAATAAACTTCCCTCCAAACAGAAAAAAAAACAAACAAACTATTATTTCAAACAGTTTATGGAAAGTATTTTAGTCAATCAGACTTCTTTCAGTCGTTTTTCAGAAATACGTTGGGGGCTTAATTTTAAACTCTAGTAAAACAGTTCTAATATATGCGCAATTACGTTATATAATTGAGTTTTTTCTTTGGTTTAAATTAAGTCACATTACGTCGTAATTTCTCTTCTAAACTCTTGCAATGCTGCTAGAAACTGATAAGAGAAATGCTATATGTAGATTTATCTAATAACGAAGGAATGTTTAAGGGTACCAGAAAGATTTGAAATGACGAAAAATGACTGAAGTTTGATCGAGGATATTTAATTCCCTTTAATTTATTTAGAATACTACTTTCTTTTGCATTTATTTATTTATGTTTCAGATAAATCTATAATAATAAAGTTGTATGCCTGTCTATGTGCATGTGTGTGCTAGAGACGTGACGTGCTCAGCCCGAGCCTACACCCGGGCCCAGAACGGGCTTGGGCTTGGTTTTAGAAGCAGTCTTCGGAAACGGGGGGGAGGGGGGAGGGGCACGGACTCAAAGTGAAATTTTTATTATTCACAAATTGCAAACCGGAAAAAAATTGCTATTTGAGAAACAGGAATGCATTCTAAGTTTCTTAAAGTGTAAGCCTATAAAAATCAGTTTGAAAGAGAATTGATTTGATATAAGGAGAAATATGCTATATGATTCTGAAACCTTTTGCACGGTCAGTGTAGTAAAGCATAAAGAAGCCTAAAGAGATATCCTTTGTCTCTCCTCGCTTTCTGTTTGAAATCTTTTTTGAGAATTACTGGAAAACGGAACTCATGATTTTCTGCCATAGTTGTAATTTTAAAAGAATAAGAATTGTGACTTTTGGGTTGGGTTGGGTTGATTATTGACGGCGAATTATCTACACTTGGGATATAGGACCGGGGGGAATGCCCTTCATGGGGGTCTTTCTAAGGGAACCTAACCCGTATTTACGCATGGATAAATTCACGGCTCGAAGAAAACCACGAAAACTCCGAACGATTAGGCCGACGGGCGCGATTGGGATCGAACCCAGCACCTCTCGTCTACCAGCTTCGAGAGCAGAACCTCTCAGCCACTGGTGGGGCTATTGTGACTTTTGGCAGATTTCTGAAAGTTCTTGCAGATAATTGAGTTTAAAGTCTTGCTTTAGCAGGTATTGCCGGTCTGCGTGGCTCAACGTTTTACGGCAAGACCCTATTTTTAGGAATTTTCCTATTGACCAACTGTACGACATTCTTAAAGGTTCGAACATTATAAACAAAATAATAACAGACACTTTTTTTTATCATATCAAACATTCCTGGTGGACTTAAACAAGTTTGAAGGATTGATCTGTTCATAAAATCAGTTTTCTTTTTTCTTTTTTTAAGAACACTTTGATTTATTTATTGGTAATCAGATCCAATTTGAATTCCTATTTTAACGTAAAATTCTCTTTTTTTCGTTCATTGAAATATGTTGTTCTAGTTCATACTGAATCAGCAAATGATTTCTTCGAAGTGGGTAATTATATGGTATTTATTCACTTTTGGAAATCAGATTGTAAATAATGACAGACGATGTTCTTCGACATTGTTAAATTTACACTAATCTCTGTAAAAGTTCAGTTTTCCACTTGTTATATCTATTTTATGAATCTTCATCTTATTTACTTAAT
>CAWVPG010000262.1:0-222000 GCA_963931845.1 Maratus michaelseni | reverse complement strand
GTCGGGTTCGGATTGAACCGATTTCTCAAAAATATCACCAAAATACTTTTTTCAGATCAAAAAATATATATTAGAATATTGAAGAATAAATATATATATATTGATTTTTCTACTTAGAAAATAAAAATGATATTAGATATAAAAATGTAGACTACTCTTCCATATATTTATTACATTAAGAATTAATGCTTTTTCATTTCGGATTCGGTCCGAAGTATGTCGATCTAGTGTCCGACGAATATTATTTTGTCAGATTCTAGTCGGGTTACGGTTGAACTAGTTTTTTTAATTTTTTATCTAGTTCAGGTCCGACGTTTTAAATATTTTTAAATATCCCCCCCCCTCCCTTTTTTTACACGCAAAAAAGGTAAAGTTTCAAGATGAGTTTCTAACGCATCACGAAATGAGAGAAAAATAGTCTGGCAAATTCGGGAAAGGATTTCTGGATTTTTTTCCTTTTTTTTGGTGGGGGGGGGGGAGGAGGAGGGGGATAGTAAATATTAATATTTTTTAAACCGAAGACATCGTTAGAGTTGAAAAAGCAACAGGAATAGTGTTTTTATTTTTATTTATTTTATTTATTTATTTCTTTATTTATTTATTTTTGTCTTTCGATTTGAAAAGCGCAAGCTGAATTTAAAATCTGCTTAAAAAACAAAAACTTAAAATTGGCATTCAGATTTTTTTTTTTTTTTTTTTTTTTTTTTGTAAAAATAATAATAATTATTATTATTATTCATTCAGGAAACTGGGTGTGAACTTGTAAATATGCGGAAGGGAAAAAAAAACACAAAATCAACGTTTGAAAAATACTGTCTTTGAAGCAACAAATATTTTTTTAACTAATAACATTTTGGGGATCACGAAAATTCCCAGAATAAATGGGTATTTAAAAAATTTTTTCATATTTCGATCTGTGGCAGTTTCGAAATGCGAAACAAAAAGGAATGTTTGTCCACACTTTCTTGTTCTCTGATTCAAGAAGCCCGGAATTTCCGTTTTGGTATAGAAAACTGACATTTTGCAATGTTCATTATGGATTTTAATTAATATACCCTCTAATCAGGAAAAAAATGCAAAATCTGCATCAGCTGCATTCGGACCTGCCTTTCATACTTCCACGTGCGCTAGATTTCCAAGCCAATATCAAAACACACACACACACAAATAAATAAATAAACAAACAAATAAACAGACAATTGCGTTCAACAGACTGGTACTTTATTCGAATAATTTTTTTAATATATATATTGTGGTATTCTTACAAAATATATTGCATAATTTAACAATTTAAAATAAATAGTACAATCCATGTACAAAATAATTCTAAAAAAAAGCAGTGAAAATTAAACTTTGGAAAACAAAGCATACTTAAAGAATAAAAGTCAAATAAAAAAATCAATTTAAACAACATCGGAAATTCTTTAATTTTCAAAAAAGAGAAATTATCCTTCCACCAGCTCCTCCACCTTGAATTTTAAATAACACGGTACCGAAAGCGATAAAAGCAAAATATCTTATTACTTACCGGTACTATTGATGTACAAACAATTGGTGTATGCGAACTTTCCTGGTCCGCGGGTGGAAGGGAAAATTAAATGTTCCCACCACCTAAACAAGTGAATATCTCGGTACCAGAGACGATACAATCGAAAATCTCTCGGTACATACGGTACTAACGAAATACAAACTATTGGTGTATACGAAATTTACAGGTCCGGGGGTGGAGGGGCCATTGAAATGGCCTCTAAATCTTAAAATTTTAAATATCTTCGTACCGGAGCCGGTACAAACGAAATTCTCTGGGTACATATATGCCCAGTAATGCACTAATAAAAAGATTAGTGCATGCGAAATTACTAGGTCGCGGGGTGGAGGGACTAGTACTAGTGAAATAGTCTCTCCACAATAAGCTTTGAATAACTCTCTACCGGATCCGCTATAAATGAAAATATCTCGGTCCTTACCGGTACTAACGAAGTACAAACGATTGGTGAATGCGAAATTGCCAGGTCCCGGGCTGGAGGGGCCAGTGAAATGGTCCCTCAAAATAAAAAATTGAATAACTCGGTACCGGAGCCAGTACAAACGAAAATATCTCGGTACTTACCGGTACTAACGAAGTACAAACTATTGGTCAATGCGAAATTGCCAGGTCCGGGGGTGCAGGGGCCAGTGAAATGGTCCCTCAAACTAAAAAATTGAATAACTCGGTACCGGAGCCGGTGCAAACGAAAATACCTCGGTATTTAACGGTACTAACGAAGTACAAACGATTAGTGATAGCGAAATTGCCAGGTCCGGGGGTGGAGGGGCCAGTGAAATGGTCCCTCAAACTAAAAAATTGAATAACTCGGTACCGGAGCCGGTACAAACGAAAATATCTCGGTATTTAACGGTACTAACGCAGTACAAACGAATGGTGATAGCGAAATTGCCAGGTCCGGGGGTGGAGGGGCCAGTGAAATGGTCCCTCAAACTAAAAAATTGAATAACTCGGTACCGGAACCGGTACAAACGAAAATATCTCGGTACTTACCGGTACTAACGAAGTACAAACGATTGGTTAATGCGAAATTGCCAGGTCCGGGGGGAGAGGGGCCAGTGAAATGGTCCCTCAAACTAAAAAATTGAATAACTCGGTACCGGAACCGGTACAAACGAAAATATCTCGGTATTTAACGGTACTAACGAAGTACAAACGATTGGTGATAGCGAATTTGCCAGGTCCGGGGGTGGAGGGGCCAGTGAAATGGTCCCTCAAACTAAAAAATTGAATAACTCGGTACCGGAGCCGGTACAAACGAAAATATCTCGGTAGTTACCGGTACTAACGTAGTACAAACGACTGACAAATTTTTGTCAAAATCTGAAACACTTCATTTTTTTACTATGGGAAATCCCGTTTCACTGGCCCCTCCACCTTTAATTTAGAATAACTCGGTACCGGAGCCGGTACAAACGAAAATCTCTCGGTACTTACCGGTTCTAACGAAGTACAAACGATTGGTGAATACGAAAGTCCCAGGTCCGAAGGTGGAGGGGCCAGTGAAATGTACCTGATTTAATTAGAATGTTACAAGAACTTGATACGATTTTTGAAATTCAAAGATATTATATATATACAGGGTGTCCATAATTAAACGACCCTACTTTAAAGTTCTCTAAAGACGAAACTATTGGTCAGAAAGTTGTGAAATTTTGTGAAGGACATAATGAAGGAATGGGAATTTGTTTAAGCAAAAAAAAAAAAAAAAAAAAAAAAATCAAAATTTCGCCACCAGGTGGCGTTTTCAATACATTACACATTTAGCATACATTTAAGATAGTTTACATATTTTATTGCAACAAAACATGTTCCACATGACGGCCATAATTTTCAACTACCATCTGGAATTGTAAGATAGCATGTTCCAGAGTTGCCTGCAGTGTGTTCAGGAAAATGCTAAAAACATGTCTCAAAAAAAGTTTTGTTCAACATATTTTGTTGTAATAAAATTTGTAACCTATCGTAAATGTGTGCTAAATGTGTAATTCATTTTAAAAAACGCCCTCTGGCGGCGAAATTTTGAACTAAATTTTTTTTTGCTTAAACAAATTCCCATTCTTTTATTATGTCCTTCACAAAATTTCACAACCTTCTGACCAATAATTTCGTCTGTAGACAACTTTAAAGTAGGGTCGTTTAATTATGGACACCCTGTATATGGCGATATATTCGACTAATTAAAACCTGACATGCGACTAATACGAAAGTATCACTAATGAATTTTAAAACTTTATTTAAATACATAATTGATATTTTCATATGAAAATTATTTTTGGTGTTGTTAGTGGACAATCTAAAATAATGTATTAAATGTAAAAAAATGTATTAAATGTAAAATTAGAATTTTCAATTTAAGAATATATATATCTATACACTAGAATGCCATAAATGATGGGAACTTTCAGTTTTAGACATTTTTTCAAATATTTAAAAATATACATATCAGATTATTTTGTAATTTTAGGATTAAAAAGAACAGGTTTGACTTCATATTTTTCAACGTCGATTTGATAAGGAGGACAATTCGGGGACCAACCAAAAATTAAAGAAAAAAAATAACACTTGGGATCACCCTGTAAAATAAAATGCACGAAATGATCTGTCGCTGCAGAATATACGTAGGTAGACATTGTATAATATGTGCATTCTTTTGTGTAAGAATAGCATGTATATTAATACAGATATAGCGATTTTTTTTTAAATTAAAAAAATTCTTACATGTTTTTTGCTTATAACACACAGGGTTTTTAACCAAATTTAACGCCAATTTCAGAAAAATTGACAAAATGTAGTAGCAATAACATAGTGCTATTAGAATATAAATATATTAAATATTTGAGGAAATATGAGCAGTTGTATGAAATAATTTTTATCTGCGCATGCGCGAACGATATCAAGGAACTTTTTGCATAATTTAGTAGTCAACTCTTGGAAGCAGCTTAATAAAATAAATCAGTCAAATATCGCAAAAATTCAGAGATATATCGGCGTTAGAATGAGCTGTTTTTTAGCTTCTGACTAAAACTCGCTTAATAATAAGGGATTGTCCACAAATTGTTATTTTTAAGTTATCGGAAAGCGTTCGGAAAAAGTTTTTTGAAAAAGCTATTTAATTATAGTTTACGGTTATGTTTAGGAAGATTTTAACTCTAAAATACGATGAAAAGGAAAATATAGTCCATACATTGATTACATTTAGGTAAATTGAGGTGTTTATAATAAAATTTTGTGAAATTTAGCCCAATACGCAAAACACTCTACAGTAAATTCAATCGCATATATATGTATTTTCTGTCTATACGAGGGTTGCCTTTTAAGTTTTTACAAAAAGTTGGAAGAAAAATAATTTTTTGTGAACAAACTGTTTTATTGCTTTTCAAAATATTCGCATTTAAGATTTATATAATTTTCCATCCATTCAAACCAATTCTTGAAACAGTTTTTCCACTCTGAAGTTGATATCTCAGAAACATAGTTTCGGAAGGCATCAACAGCTTCTTGAGGTGATGAAAATCGCTGCCCACGCATTTTTTTGTTTGACATAAGGAACAAGAAAAAGTCATTAGGCACAAATCAGGAGAATATGGGCAATGAGACATTAATTCAATATTTTTATCCTTCAACTAATAAATTGTTTCATGTGCTGTGTGGAAGTTGTCGTTGTCGTGGTGAATTATGATGCGGCGTTTTCTGTTGTTTTTCTTGATTTCGTTGATGATTTTTGGCAAACAAATTTTTATATACCCTTTAGCGTTAACAGTTTTTCGATCCTATAAAGGAATGGTTGCGATATGTCATGTACGGCCGAAGAAACAAGCAATCATTTTCTTGGAAGTGTTTCGCGAACGAACAACCTTCGTAGGATTCGGTCATCTAGAAACATCCAAACTGTGGATTGTTGTTTAGTTTCTGGCTCATACAAATATATCCAAGTTTCGTCTCCTGTAACGTTTTTGTATACGGATTTTGCAGTTCCAAATTTGAATTTTTTTAGCATTTCCTAAGTAAAATTTGCACGAGCCTCTTTTTGAGCTTCTGTCAAATTGTGCGGAATCTATCAGGAGCAAATCTTTTTAACAGCTAAATATTCGTGAAAAATCGAATGTATTGTAGTCTGTGATATGACAAGAGATGCTTTTATCTCACCATACGTGACATGCTGATCTTCTTCAATCATCTTGCGCACAGCATCGATGTTGTTTGGAATCACTACAGATTTTGGTCGTCCTACACGAGATTCATCACTGACGGACGCACGACCACGACAAAATTCTGCAAACCAATTGTAAACAGTCTTTTCTGATGGTGCTTCATTACCAAAAGTTTCACGAAGCGATGCTAAGCATTCTTGTCCAGTGAGGCCTTTCTTAAAATCATAAAAATTCATCCAACGGAAACCTTGATGAGTTATTTTCATTTTTATCACTCACTTGTTTCTTTAGAACACTCACTGTAAACAAAATACGCAGACGATTTCTAAGATGCCACGGATTCCAAGATAAAAAAATGTAAATTTTACGAATATCCTGAAGACAAATTTCAGTAGATCTTTCTATTGGTCATTTGTAAAAACATAAAAGGCAACCTAATGATGCAAGTGATCGTACCGTCCGGCGGAAGATCGTGGCACTTGGTTTTCATGGCCGAGCTGCAGTTCACAAACCAAATATCACGCATCTCAATAAGACCCGTCGATTAAAGTGGTTCAAAGTACGACGGCACTGGTCAGTAGAAAAATGGAAAAACATCCTATGGAGCGATGAATCACGCTAGCAGTTTTAGCAGTCCAATGGACGTGTTTGCGTGCGGCGAGTGCCTGGCGAACGATATTTAGAGGACTGTTTCGACCCCAGAGGGAAATTTGGCGGAGGTGGGATCCTGTTGTTTTAATTTTTGGGAGTATTAATGCCGAAGCCTACAAAACAATTCTGGACAATTCAGCGCTACCGATATTATGACAACACTTTGGTCTTGTTCCTTACCTGTTTCAGCATGACAATGCTCCATGTCATACAGCAGGTGTTGTTAAGACGTGGTTTGAAGAAATCGGTGAGGAAAACCTTCGCTGGCTAGCTCAAAGTCCAGACCTCAACACTTTGAAACACCTTTGGGATGAGTTAGAGCGCCGATTTAGAGCCAGTCCAACTCGGCCAAAAACATCACAGAACTGTTTGCTACTCTACAGGATGAATGGAGCAAGATTCCTCCAGAAACGTATCGAAAATTGGTAGAAAGTTTTACCTCAAAGAGTTGCAGCAGTTATTGCGGCGAAGGGTGGCCCTACACGATACTAAAGTTATGCTGAGTCCCCTTTAAATTCATAGTATGAGGGGCAATAACATCGCAGTTTAAAAATTAAGAGGGGGAGGGGTGGCTAAATAAGTTTCTAACTCAGTTTTTTTTTTCAAAATAACTGCGAAACTAAGGAAATCAATTAATAATAGAGCTTCTCATTAATAAGCAAATATGTAGATAAATTAATAATTAATTTTATTGAAAATTCAAAATGTGTTTGCGCATTATTTCAAAGCATTATTTCATTTGTTTTTTCATTTAATTAAGAATTAAATTCAGTTTTAAGTTGTTTTGAAATATTACATCAGGATACAAAATATATATTTCATTAATAATACTGAAAAAATAAGAAAACACTAATAACAAAGGAAATACACTTACAAATTTTGGCATCATAACATAAAGTAAGTGCGTTTCGCTAAAGTTGCGTTGAAAATGGATTCAGCATCTACTCCCTCCCTCCCCCCTCTTACCCTTAAGCAGCACAAATGTCTAACAAATACAATGCTATGGATTTTCTTAAGAATATCCATCTCCTCCCCCCCCCCGATTTCCTACGGTCCTAATGACAGGACTACCAATAGCAATTATATTTATATTCTATTTTCACTATTCTTTTCAAAAAATTAATTTTGTATTATGTCTATCTTACACATGTTGTTAAAGCGCACGTGAAAAAATTTTATTTTGAAAAAGTGGTACGAGAAAAAATTAAAAAGTAGTCGCCAGTGTCAGCTCTGTTATAAGGTGTCTTGTGACAAATCGCCATGTAGATGCTGGTTTTCCAAGAAAAACTAAAGTGTCAATAAACAATGAAAAATAGCATACAAATTAAGATATCTGACTACATTTAAAATGCGATTTTTGTCTAAAATTTTCGCTTTCTTTGTATTACATTTTATTAAAGCCCGCATTTTTACCTTTCCAAAACTGCGCTTACATTTATTGTACTATAAATAAAACCTAAGTTATCAGAATTTAAAAAGTACTTGATAGGGAATGAAACCGGAAGTGGCAAACGTTTCAACATTAATTTTGTTTCCTTCGTGCAAAAACTGCCAAAACTGCCTTTTAGATATAAACAGCAAAAAAAAAAAAGACCTTGATTGATAACTACAGTAAAATTCCAATTCACATAACTGTTAAGTAAATATTAAATAAAGTTTAAAATAGTTAAGTAAATATTTCTGTTAAATAAATGTATTTTATGCAAAATGCACTTTTCTGTGAAAATTCCATACGCAAAACATAATTTCTCAAAAAGCTATTGAAATATCACTATAAAAATCAAATTGCAAGTTATTGACTCATAACTTATGAAAAATGTATAATATATCTGTATAATATAAATATATCTGTATAATAAAATGTATAATATAAATGTATAAATATACGTTATACACAAAATACATACGTATATATGCGATAGAATTTACTGTAGAGTGTTTTGCGTATTGGGCTAAATTTCACAAAATTTTATTATAAACACCTCAATTTACCTAAATGTAATCAATGTATGGACTATATTTTCCTTTTCATCGTAATTTAGAATAAAAATATTCCTAAACATAACCGTAAACTATAATTAAATAGCTTTTTCGAAAAACTTTTTCCGAATGCTTTCAGATAACTTAAAAATAACAATTTGTGGACAATCCCTTATCATTCATCGAGTTTTAGTCAGAAACTAAAAAACAGCTCACTCTAACGCCAATATCTCTCTGAATTTTTATGATATTTGACTGATTTTTTTTTATTCGTTGCTCCAGAGAGCTGATACTAAATTATGCAAAAAGTTCCTTGTTATATTTCGCGCATGCGCAGATAAAAATTCTTTCATACAACTGCCCATATTTCCTTAAATATTTAATATATTTATATTCCAATAGCACTATGTTATTGCTACTACATTTTGTCAATTTTTCTGAAATTGGCGTTAAATTTAGTTAAAAACCCAGTTTGTTATAAGCAAAAAACATGCAAGAATTTTTTTATTTTTTAAAAAAATCGCTATATTTCTATTAATATACATGCTATTCTTACACAAAGGAATGCACATATTATACAATGTCTGCCTATGTATATTCTGCAGCGACAGATCATTTCGTGCATTTTATTTTACAAGGTGATCCCAAGTATTATTTTTTTCCTTTAATTTTTGGTTGGTCCCCTAATTGTCCTCCTTATCAAATCGACGTTGAAAAATATGAAGTCAAACCTGTTCTTTTTAATCCTAAAATTCCAAAATAATCTTATATGTATGTTTTTAAATATTTGAAAAAATGTCTAAAACTGAAAATTCCCATCATTTATGGCATTCTAGTGTATATATGCTATATTCTATAACCCGAGGAACCCTGGTTGGATCCTACTATTTGTGTCAATTGTAAATTACGGCAGAAAATAATATACAGATGGGGTAATTAATGATTTGTTTTTGTGAAGGCCGGTAGGTTGTGATACACAAACATTTATTATAATAAAAACACTTGTATAGTTCCAATAATAATAGTTTTTCTGTTAGTGTTTAAGTAGATTAAGTACCTCTGCCAATATATATTTTGGTACTTGTTTCATACTTCTTAAATAAATTTAACATTTTCCGAAGATAAAATGAAATATACGAAACGTATATGCAAAAGGCATGACATAAATAATTATTTATCTTTTCCCTTTTCATTTATCAGAAATTTATTTTTAAGATATATTGCTATTTTACAAGTTGTTTTATTCTATAGGATATTAGTAAATAAAAAAAGAAAGGTTGAAAAAGAAATAAATGCCTCCCCCCCCCCTCTCCTGAGATAACCTTTTCTATTTTTTATGATAATATTTTGCATTTATTACGCGTGATACAAATGTTACTGTTTTTTTAAACGATTTTGCATTATTGCCCATTAAAATATTTATTATATACTCTAAAATTTAAACAATGTTTTATTTGATATGCCATAAATATTGTCGCGTAGGTGTTAACTGAGAGTGAGTGAAGACAACAAGCATGAACTAACTCGAAGCTTTATTCCTCCAACTCAAGGCTACACAAACTTATATACACTCGAGGGGTGCTTTCTCGAATGGAACATTCCAATCTTGGAAAGTTCTAGAAATTAAATAACGATTAAAATAAGAATTAACATAATAACAATTAGCATATTTCCGAAGGAACTAGAAACAAATACAAAGCAATCTTTAAACCAAAACGAATTTTAGGACGCTTGCCTTCAACGGGGATCGACCTCACCACCTTCTGGTCTGTAGTCAAGCACTTTACTTCGGAGCCATAGGTCCACACAACAGATAATTCCAGTTTAGCTATATTTAGTGAAGTGGGCCGTGATCAACCAAACGGCTCTCCCAAGCACAGAATGCTAGTTTCGTTACATTTCTCCTTCCTTAGGAGGAAGCAGCGTCCCGCTGCAATCTAGTCTGACTCCTCGTGACAGGTCCCCTGGAATTCCTGTGCGTTTCGTCATCAGCTATTTGCTCTTTTGGATCAAAATAGGAACGTCAGAATATGTTTGACGTCAGAATATGGACTACGTCCTTTAAACTTCGTCGCCTTTTATTCTCCTCCATGCACTCTACTTCGTATGACACATCAGATAGTCGTCGTGTGATTCGGTATGGTCTGATGTAACGCTTTAGAAGTTTTTCCGAAAGCCCAACTTTTCGTACGGGAGTAAAAACCCAGACTAAGTCTCCGACATTATAGCTTATGGGTCGATGTCTTTTGTCATATCTTTGTTTGTCACTTGCTTGCGCCTCGAGGATATGAAGTCTCGCTAGCTGTCTAGCTTCCTCTGCCCTCGTGACTAGATGTTGTGCATAATTTTCGTTATAGGGTTCTGCGAAGTGGGGAAAGATCACATCCAGAGGAGTCTGCATATCTCTACCATGTACGAGAAAGAAGGGACTGAACCCGGTGGTATCTTATTTTGCTGAATTGTAAGCGAAAATCACAAAAGGAAAGACTGTATTCCAATTTTTTTGCTCAACGTCAACATACATAAACAGCATGTCGGCCAATGTTTTGTTAAATCTTTCGGTCAGTCCATTGGTTTGTGGATGATAGGCTGTCGTTAGAAGATGAGATGTTTGGCATAGTTGATTAATGTTTTTCACAATATTGGATAGAAAGGAACGTCCTCGATCACTTATCATCTCTTTGGGAGCACCGCGCTTGAGTATGATTTCTTCAACTATAAATTGGGCAATTTCAGTAGCCTCAGCAGTTGGTAATGCCTTTGTAACTGTGAATCTCGTCAAGTAATCAGTACAGACAATAATCCATCGGTTCCCGTTCCGAGTAATTGGGAAGAGTCCAAGTAAATCTATTCCAATTTTAGCGAATGGTACATCAGGGGGCTTTATTGGATGAAGTTGCCCAGGTGGAAGTCCCGGTGGAGATTTCCGTCTTTGGCACTCTCGACAATGTGCCACATAACGGCGTATGCTGCCATATAGTCCTGGCCAATAATACTTCCTCCTTATCCGATCATACGTTTTAACGAGTCCAAGATGACCTGCAGTTGGAGCGTCATGAAGACTCGTTAGTATGTCGCGACGGAGTTGTTTCGGGACTACCAAGAACCATTGCTGTCCCATAGGGTCGTAATTTCTTTTATAGAGTACTCCGCTTCTCATTTGGTAACCTCGGCATCCGTCGCCTTTTTGGGTAGTTTTAATTATGGATTTCAACTGCTTATCCTTTAGCTGTTCTTTTCCGTAGTCTGCGATGACAGCAAAGAAAGGGATTTCTCCATTGTCGTCGCCTGCTGTCTCAGCAAGGGGTTTTCGTGACAGTGAGTCAGCGTCGGAATGTTTTCGACCACTCTTATAGATGGCGTTGATGTCGTACTCCTGTAACCTCAAAGCCCAACGGGCAAGTCTTCCAGATGGATCTTTAACATTAGCCAGCCAGCATAAAAATGGTTGTCCGTCACTACAGTAAAGGGTTTTCCAAAAACGTATGGTCTGAATTTACTGATCGCCCAAATGTTGTGGTAAAGAGTGGAAAAAACCGGGTTTATTCCCGGGAATAAACCGGGTTTTTTGGGAGGGAAATATTAAAAATTCCCGGGAGTTTTCAGAAAGTTTTATCTACAGAATTTTTTAATTTGTAAACAAAATGTTTTTTTACAAATGTAAACAAAACCAATAACATAAATACAGAAAAATAGCACCGTTTACATGAAAACTAGTGAAATACATGCTTGAGCTGCAGAAATATTAAGTAAGAGAAATTAAAATAAAGAAGTAAGTAGATATTTTAATCATGGATGGGTAAAAAGTGCGAGAGGAAGATGACAGATTCATCTTGCCTCACATGAATATAAACATCTTGCCTGTTCGTCGATTCAGTCTATGTAAACAAAAAAGAAAACGAACAAAACTAAAAGAAATTAATGCAAATATACACTAACTCAGAAGAAAATAAATATAGAGTATGCCTGAATAGCAAATATGCCAGTTAACAGAAATTTAAAAAAATTAATTTTTGAAGAATCCTTCAAATCTTTACCAATTCCCTGCCGCCATTGTTGTAAAGCGAATGAGTTATAAGTTATAATAAATTATAAAAACTTAGGGCAGAAAATTCTAAGTTTTTTGAATTCATACTGAAAACCTATTTAAAACTTTTCAGAACAGTGACTGAAATTTCTTAAAAATAAAAAAAATAAATTGAAAATGACTAGATTTGTTTACTTTCAAAACTCCTTCAAAATTTCCAATATTCCCCAAAATTCCGGGTTTATTCCCAAAAATTCCCGGGTTTATTCCCGTCAAAACTGTGAGTCAAAAATTGTGGGTTTTTTGCAACTCTACTCAAATGACAGCAAGGCATTCTTTTTCGGTTGTAGAATAGTTCTTTTCAGCTGCGGTCAGGGATCTGGAGGCGTAGGCTATTGGTCTTTCCTTACCATCTTTATCCTGTACTAATACTGCATCCAGTAGCGTAGCTAAGGGGGGCAAGGGGGGCGGCCGCCCCGGGCGCCGCTGCCAAGGGGCGCCGAATCGAGAGAGGTTTTTAACGAAATTACCTCACATATTTTGACAATAAATAAAATTTTCTTCTTCTGTAAATGTTTCTAGGGATGACTCAAGTTCAATACACTTCGCACCTTACATAATAACATACCTGAAAGAAAACACAAAATGATAAAATGGTGGGTGGCGCCCAATTGAGAGACGCTTTAAATCGAAATTATCTCACATATTTTGACAATAAATAAGAATTGTTGAACTTGAACTTTTTTTCTGTGTGTGTAAATGCTTTGAAGAAATTCGGGATGGCAAAATCCATAAGTGCAAATCGCAGATGGAGGCTCATCACTTTCTAACCTCCAGCTTACAAAGGGCCCCGCGGGCGTCACATTTCTGATATCAAAAGATTCATTTCTTTATTTTTCTATTGGTTTTCACGCTGAATTTTGTGTTCTTAGCATTCCATATGAACATTTTCGTGTAATAGGGCCTTCTGTGAACCAGTACAAAATGGATTTAGCTGGAGGAACTGTAAGTAAAGTTTTTTTTTCTTTATTGGAAACTATACGTGTCCGTTGAACTGATATTGAGAAAAGTCAAATAACAAAATATGGGCAATCTACCCCAAAATTTTCCCTTCTTAAAACTTCTACAAATCAAAGCAGAATTTTTCAGTCCAAGTATGGTCATTATCATTACAAATGGCTGTATGAAAACGGAGAAAAATAAAAATTATTCTGCTAGCCGGTTTTGTTTACTGTTAAATGTAAGTAAGAGTGTGTGATCTTTAGAAAAGTTTGGCGTTTGGTGATTTAAAAATCTTTTGCGAGCATTATTAAAGCATGCATCCTCAAAAGATCATTTAAATGCTCATTTATCCCAAAACAAACATTATCTGAACTAAAACACATATTGAAAATTGCAGAAATTTAAATACAATGAAGAGGTAAAATAGAAGGTAGTGAAATATTTTTAAGTATTTATTTAAAAACATTTTTATCTGATGTATTTAAAAAATAGTGTAATCAGTGCCTTTTTACAGATAGTGATTTTTAAAATAATTTTAAAAACAACAGAATGTGAAAAATAAACTCGAGCTGAGAAAATAATTTGAAAGATTACAGCTCTGAACCATTTAAAGAAAAATGGATGCAGTAAAAAGCTTTTTTCACATATTTATATTCATCGGATTTTTATGTAATTATAATCATCGGATCATTTACCAAAATATACTAGGGATGGTACTATATAGGGATGTAACTACATTTCTAAACAAAAATTTAAAAAAATTATACTTTTGTCATTAAAAAAAATAATAATAATAAGAGTACCTAGTCCCCTTAAAGATTAAGTGTGCATTTTATATTTGAAAGTTCGATTTTTTCCCCTTGTATTTGAGTGACAGTGTTGTTTTCATGTGTTGTTTTCATTAATTAATCATAATAAAAGTAAAATAAAAATATTATTTTATTAAAATATTATTAAAATTATTTCAGGCAATTCTGACTATCACAAAATTTTATCAGAATATCCCAAACTCACAAAAATAACCTCAAAACATGAGCCAGTGCCGCATAACACTCTTCATTATATTGAGACTACAGGCCTCCCGGTTCACAGCAAGCCAAGGAGATTAAATCCTAAACTTTACGAAGCTGTAAAAAAAGAATTTCAATTTATGATTGACCAGGGAATATGCAGGCCCTCTAAATCTCCATGGTCTTCTCCTATACATGTGGTTTCTAAAAGTTGTGGTAGCATTCGCCCAGTTGGGGATTATAGAAGGTTAAATTCATCCACCATACCGGACAGGTATCCTATTCCCCATATTCAGGATTTTTCAAATGCGCTTCATGGAAAAAGCATATTTTCTAAAATCGATATTGTTAGAGCTTATTTCCATATTCCTGTACATCCTGACCACATACCAAAAACAGCAGTCTGTACACCATTTGGACTTTTTGAGTTCCCTTTTTTAAATTTTGGATTATGTAATGCTGCACAAACCTTCCAAAGATTCATGAACGAAATTTTAGGTGATTTACCGTTTTGTTTTGTTTATTTAGATGATATACTCATTTTTAGCCAGAATGAGGCTGAACACAAAGTTCATTTGCGCATGCTATTTGAAAGATTAAATGCATATGGACTTACAATTAATGTGTCAAAATGCTTATTTGGTGTCCTGGAAATTTCCTTTTTAGGCCACCTTATTTCGCAGCAAGGAACGAAACCCCTCCCTGATAAAGTCGCACCCATATTAAATTACCCACAACCTCAAACGATAAAAGATCTTCAAAGATTTCTTGGTTTTTTAAATTTTTTCCGCCGGTATTTGCCGAATGTTGCTAAACATCAAATAGTTCTTAACAACTATTTAAAAGGCGCTAAGAAAAATGACAAAACAAAAATTGAGTGGTCGGATGAGGCGAACAGTGAATTTACAAAATGTAAGGAATTAATTGCAAATGCAACCCTTTTGGTACACCCGAAACCAGATGCTCATTTAGTGTTGCATGTAGCTGCTTCTGATTTCGCAATCGGTGGAACATTATCACAAATGGTCGAAAACGAATTACAACCCCTTGGATTCTTTTCTCGCAAACTTACGCAAGCTGAGCGCGCTTACAGTGCATACGATCGAGAGCTACTTGCAGCATTTGCTAACGTTAAACATTTTCGTCACATGCTTGAGGCAAGATGTTTCACGCTCTTTACAGCCATCTTACACAAGCCATTAACATTTGCATTCCAACAGCGCACTGACAAGCATTCACCAAGGCAAACTAGGCAATTGGACTTTATATCCCAATTTACAACAGATATCCACCATATAAAGGGATCAGAAAATATCACAGCAGACACGCTTTCTCGGATCGCTGCAATATCAATGCCAAACCCTATCGATTTTGATGAAATTGCTCAATTGCAAACAAATGATCCTGATTTACAAAATTTAATCGATAACCCACAAAGTTTAGAATTAAAGAAAGTTACCTTACCGGGTCATATAACTCCAATATATTGTGATTTTTCAACCGGTACTGCTAGACCATATATTCCTAGCTCATTACGAAAACAAATTTTTTCCCAGTTGCATAATTTGGCACATCCAGGAATTAGAGGTACAACTAAATTGGTAAGATCTAGATTTATTTGGCCTTCTATTAATAAAGATTGTGCAATTTGGTCTAGGCAATGTGTCCCTTGCGAGAAAGCTAAGGTCAGCCGGCATACTAAAACCCCAGTAGGTTCTTTCCCTAACCAAACTAAGAGATTTGACCATGTGCATCTCGATCTAGTTGGTCCTCTTCCACCTTCTCAGGGCAATTCCTATTGTCTCACTATGGTGGACAGATTTACCCGATGGCCAGAAGCTGTGGCTATCCCGGATATTAGTGCACATACAGTGGCTACAGTTTTCTACAACCAGTGGATAACGAGATTCGGCTGCCCGTCAAAAATCACAACAGACCAGGGAAGACAGTTTGATGGTATGCTATTCCGGTCACTGTCCCACTTCCTAGGGATAAAGAAGATCAGATCTTCGCCATATCACCCGCAGGCAAACGGCATGGTCGAAGAATTACATCGCCTACTTAAAGCTGCCTTAAAAGCTTATAGCACAGACCAGTGGACTGTAGCATTGCCCACCATCCTACTTGGCTTCCGCTCAGTCTTTAAAGAAGACATTCAAGCCACGACGGCAGATTTAGTCTATGGGACTAGCCTTAGACTTCCTGGAGAATTTTTTGCCCCCACTACAGCAGACTCTTCACCTCAGCAGTTCATAGAAAATTTAAAATTCCATTTTAGAGACATTCGTCCTACACCTGCCTCCAGACATGGAGTTAAATCAATTTTCATCCACCCCCATCTGAAGGTCTGTTCCCATGTGTTTTTGCGGCATGATGGAGTTAAAAAACCACTTCAAAACCCTTATGATGGACCTTATAAAGTCATCGAGAAGAGTGAAAAGACTTTTATTATTGACCTCAATGGACGCAAGTGTACGGTGTCATTAGACAGACTTAAACCAGATTTTCTGGCTTCAGACACTCCTTCTGCATCGGACACTCCTGTTGCATCAGACACTCCTGTTGTATCGGACACTCCTGTTCCTATTGCTATAGACTGCTTGCCTTCTAAAGTTCCTTCAAAAGGACCTGTGATTACTAGGTCGGGACGGACTGTACATTTCCCGGCACGTTTAAAGGACTGAGGAAGGATATCATTGCGGGGGGAATGTGTGGCTACATGCGCCAAGTGTTTGGCTGCCGCATTAATCTGGCTCCCCTGCACACGAACGAACGCCAACGGTTTATCCGTGCAACCCTCTCCAGCTCTGACCTAGCAGAGCGCGGTGAATTGCAACTCAGTTCACTGGGATCTCCCGCACGTGTAGGAAGCACATTATGTTCATCGAACGTTTCAGATTACAATTTTATCTCTGTGTAATTTCAAATAAAGGTTTTGATTATGAGTTAAGATAGTGAGTGAAGTATATTCATAGCTTAGTTACACAGCAAGTTTATTAAGTTAAAGCTCTGCCAATATAAGACGACTCTTCGAAAAATTGGCAGTAAAAAGGGATCCCTTTCACAAAAGAAAAAAATCATTATACAGAGAGGCAGATTTATTAATCCCAGCAGCACTAACTGTTTCAACATAGTTGATTCATGGAGTACGCTAAGAAATTTGCTTTGATACCAGAGGAAAGCCTATCTAAACATATTCCTACCAAGTCACAGATGAACCAGTTTGATATGGCAATGTCGAAAATTTTAAACAGCACCTTACCTGATCACGAGAAAGCTCAACAATATTATGAACTTTTAAAAAGAAAAATATACTTGCAAGATTTTAACAAACTTTTACAAGTTAAACAAGAGCCTATTTCTAAAGAAACAACGACTCAGCAAGAACCTAAGATTCAAGACGATGCCTCGATTTTTTTTATCTTCAGCTCCTTATAACATGAAGAGATCTGCTCAAGCGTTGCTAGACTGGTTAAAGAAAAATCTAGGAAAATTCAACTGGGATAACAATTTAGTTGTGTCTTATGAAGGAAAAAGCATTCCCGATTCAAATTTAGCTGACTTATTTCATCTTATTTTTTCTGTAAACAAGAAAGCTCCAATTACATCACAGAAGGAATTATTACAGGCTTTACCATAGATGCACATACCTGAAACTTTTATATAAAAAAATAGATATCCGTTATCGCATACCCATGTTAATGGAAAAGAAATGCAGATGTTGTTATACCTAATACCTGCTCTGTAACTCAAAAGAAAAGAAAATCGAATGTATTAAAATGGGAAGATTATAAATAAAGCAGATGAAACGAAATCAAAGTGTTGTCTTTTATACATTACCCTTAACAGTCACACATAAAACTTATATTTATAAAAAAAAACATGCAGAGGTCTTAATACACGTCTTTCACAACCAACATTCAAAAGAGGTACCAATTTAACTTGTAACGCAAATTTTCTTTTAAGGATATAATTTAAACTAACATTTTATGAGAACAACCCACCAATATAGAGCAGTTGCAATCAGCTGATCAACCATTGTATTCACTTGGAGGTAAGGTTAATTCCACCAATCAGAACTGCCTATTTGTACTGTTTACCTCCAAGGTGACGTCAATTGCAACTGCCCTATAGAACAACCAACAAACAGAGTCTACCTTGAGATAAGGTTAGACAAATTAGCAAGACAAGATAAAATGTACAAATACATACATGACTTTTATTAATGGTAAAACCTTTTGTTCCCCTTTTATATAAAAAAAATCTTTCAAAATTTTATTAGTCAGGTAAATAAACAACTTTTATACTTAAACTATAATAATATAAATCTTTTACATATAGGTTGTAAAATCTTTTATTATGATTTTTGTTTCGAAATAAATTGCATCATCTTAAGATATTTTTTATAAAGTTAGACTTTTAAAAACAATATTACAAAAACTCATCTAATGTATTGAAATAAAGCAAATGAAACCAAATAAAAGTGTTGTTTTTAAACCATATCTTTAACAGTATTAAGAAACACACAGAAATTAAACTTATACTTACGAAAAACACGATAGGTTACCCAAAAAACACGTCATACGTGGCTGCTTGATGTTAAAATTACGGCCAAATATTTTTGCGGCAATTTGTATCCAGCCACCGTTGTGCATTTAACTGATGCGCCGCTACATCCGGTAGCAGTCGACTAACGGATAACGGGCGAGCGCGGAGAAAACTACTGCATTTTCCGTGCTCAGTAGCCACTAAAGTTAAATTTCTGGCTAGTATATGTAAAAGCCAGTCATCACCTAGAAAACAGAAGGCCAGCGTCGTCTACTTGATATAATGTTGATTATAAGATATAGAGAATCTTTTTCTTCACCTTTTCAACATAATTTTCGTTATTCAAAATTTGTTTTTCTATGAAAGCATATTAAGTATGGAGCGAGTAAATTAAGTTTCCAGCCAGCAAATAAAAATCTTTCATAATCTAAAAAGTAGAAGATCAGTGCTAAATATTTGATAGTTTGATTATAAGAGATAAAAAAATATATTTTTTCAAAATAATTTTCATTGTTTAAAGCACATTGTTTAATTAGATGAAAGTATTAAAATAATAATAATAATAATAATAATAATAATAATAATAATTTCAATTTTATGCACTAAAATATATATTTGAAAACTTTTTTTTCTCTTTGCCTTTACCTATTTTTGTAAATTACAAATAAAATTAACTTGTTTGTAAAGTATGTCTCAGGCGGTTCTCAAATTGCCTACTCAACAAACGCGAAACTTCCCGACACTCTTTTGATTCATTTTTAAACGTAAAGTCATAAAATTGACAGGGGTCACTGTTGAAGCGATTTGGAATCAAATGGCGTTTTTCATTTTTGATAAATAATTTATTGCGTTATAAGCGATTTTTGTTACGTGACAGCAGGTTTTTCTCTTTTCCCGCACTGTCGAGCCGAATATTTGATTCAAAACGTCGTATTTGACAATATTTTCTGAAAAATCTTTCGTCAATACTAAAAAATTGAAAACTCTGTTCGATTGCATAGTTTCTGAATAAGAACACCTGCCAATTTCAGGCATTTTCAAGCAAAACTGAATTCAGAAATGTGTCAGAAACTAGGTGATTTCGATTTGAGAACAGCCTTAATACATTGAATTTTCTTATGAACACAATGGAATAAAAATGAATAACCTTAAAATTTTAAACAAATTCAGACCTAAACAAGATACTACTTATATATAATTCACATTTACAGTTCGGTGTTGCAACTAATTTTTAATATCGTATGAAATTTGTTTAAAAAAATATTTTTTTTTTTCCAGATGATTAAAATTAAATTAGATTTTAAAGAAAAATTATGTATGTAATTGAAAGCAAGACAAAAAGACAAAGTGATTTATTTTATAAGGCATCACTTTATAAAATACATTAAAATATTTTGTCTCCCCCCCCCCCTCTTGAAAAAGGCTAGCATGTGCTGATAAATTAGAGTTTCCGTTGAAGGACACATTGGAAGGGTTACACGTCATCAAGGTCAAGGTAGGGGAGATCGAAAATTCTCGGAACACACACGCCCGAGGCTCAAATCTGGCTTTCTGACTAGTCATTATCATTTATAGTTAGTGAGCGCTTAAGAGATGTTGCTTGTTTAAATCTTGTATGAGAGCAGCTAGCCAGTAATTTCTATAAACATTGTTAAGGTTTTATCAGTTTGTCTATTCCTTAAATATATATGTTGTGATAATCTTTTTTGCATCATTTGATTCACGGTAGAATTATTTTTTTATAAAACCACACGAAATTTTTAAAGTACTTTTCTTTTCAAAATGTAGAATGATATTTATTTTACAATTACTTATTTCATGAGATTCGCTGATACTGTACTTTATTGCTTAAAGACGTTCTCAAATCAGGACCCATTTCTGAATAATTTTTGTTTAGAATTACAAAAAACGTGCAGGTGTTGTCATTCAGAAACTAATGTAATTGAAAGACGATTTAATTTTTTGTTAAAGGCAGAAGATATTTCGTAAAATACTGTCAAAATCGGCGTTTTGAACCGAATTCTCAAAACGGCTGCTCGAGAAAGGGAATAAACTTGTCGTCAAGAATCCTTATAACTCGAAAAGCAATTTATTTATCAGAAAATGGAAAACTCATTTCGATTTCAAATCACTTCAACAGTCAGGCATGCCAATTATTTTCCTTTACGTTTTAAGATGTGTCAGAAAGTTTCGTGTTGTTGAGCCGGTAATTTGAGAACCACCTTAAAATAGAAAATATTGAGATTTAATTTTCTGTCAAACTTTTGTTCTTTAACGCTTTTTAAATCTATTAAATAATATTTTCCGATAATGCATATGATTTAAAAATAATCTATAATAATAAACTATAAAAATAATCTATAAAAATAAACTATAATAATAAACTACAATATATAATAAACTGTAATTTATTTAAAATAATTATTTTAGCATAATAATTTTTAAAGACTTTTTTTCCTCTTTTTTCTGAGTGTGGAAAATAATTGTTCTCAAAGAAAATTGTAAATTTTAATACAATTTAGAAAAACTAGAATAAAAAAAACATTAAAATTTCAAGACAATTTCAAATTACTGAATTTTCATGTGAAAAGGTTAGATTATTATTATTATTATTATTTTAATATTTGGCTATTAAACTTTAAAGATAAATAATCATAAGAAACTGGTCATTCATGGACTATATAAAATAAAAATGTATTGCAATTTTCTTTTATTTATTTATTTATTTTATTACTTGGATGAAAATTAATATTCATAAAATTAAAATGATGCAAAAATGTTTTTTTTTTTGGATTATCAATAATGATTTAATGAATATACATCATATACTGGTAACATACTTAACAATAATTGATTTTAAAACCATTGTGAAACAAAAGAAAGAAAAAAACTAACATTAGACATACATACACATAAAGAAACGATTATTTAAGCACCAATTCAAATCTTATTCTGTTAAAAAAAATGCTTTTTAGAAATTTATTTAAATTGTAAAGTGTTTTTGCGTGAAAAAAAGTGCTAATTAATAATCATTTAGGTACACTTTTCAAGAAAACTATAAATTCAAATTACCTTTTTTTTAATACAAATACTTGGCATAGTGAATTAATTAGTTTTTTTTAATTATATACTTTTAAAATTTATATGAAATATGATTATTTAAAAAGGGCATTGGATATAAATTTTAAATATATATAATTGAAAAAATAAACAAATTAATTCACTATGTCAAACATTCTGTTTCTCAATTTTTTGAAAAAAAAATCAAGTTAAGTGAATTTATAAATTTCTTGAAAAGTGTACCTAAATGATTATTAGTATTTTATTTCACGCAAAAACAATTTATCATTTAAATAAACTCCTAAAAAATATTTTCTTTTATAGAATAAATTTTGATTTATGCCTAAATAATCATTATTGGGTGACAGTGGCTGGGTTTTGGCTAGCTTACAGTTATAATACCCATAAAAGGCATTTTTGTGGACAGTTTTGGGCTGGATGTAATTTTTGAAAACCACAAATGGCGTTGCTATGGCAAGTTTCTGGCTAGCTTTTATTCATTATGATTTTTAATGGCCTAGCTATGGCAAGTTTCCATTAATAATTTCCATTTAAAGTATAATTGTGGCCAGTTTTAGGCTATCTATCATTTATGATTAACCGTTACTGGCCTAATAATGGGGATCTTATTGCATTTCGGGCCAATTCTGTTGCGGCCACATTGTGGCCAGCGTGATAGTTTTTGACGTTGCCGTTACGGCCAATGATAGCGGCCCCCATCTGACAGTCTGGGCCAAAGCTAACGTAGCCATCAGTGGCCTGCAAGTTCTGTGTTCGTTGGGTATAGCGGCTACTTTACCGGTGAACAAGCGAAAAAGTACCCGACAGATTTCCGAGGGGTTTGCCGTGAGAGAGACGATAGATGTCCGATGAGCGAAAGCTAAAAAAACATAAGTCCTCACCTCACGAGCACCACCGACACAATGACGTGGACAGGCTGGGCAAGCGGGTTTGTTATCTCTAATCTTGATCAGACATAACAGATCAACTAATGAGAGACGAGCACTTAATTAGCCGAAGGGCAGGTGTTACCCTGTGGCAATACCTTCCCGACAGGCTGGCGTCTGTTTGATTGACAGGTAAGTGGGGTAGAAAATGTACTCCCCCTGCAGTCGTAATTTATTATTATTATTTTTAAACACAGTAGTAAGGGAAAAAGTACATTTTCTACCCCCACTTACCTGTCTTTATTGTCTTTTATATTCATTCCTTAAAATAAACAACTTCGAAAAATTTTATATACCTTTTATCAGGACGAATATTTCAAGAGTCAGAAAAAATAGCTCCGGGTAATCGAACTTACTGAAATTCAATAGAGTTCTTTTGTTCGGGAGATAGAGCGTTTACAGACACACATACAGACAGACGGACGGCAATTTTTTTCTAAAAATATGTTTTTCGGAATCTCCAGTGTCTGAAACGTGTAAATCCGTCAATTTTTTTTTTCGATTTTTAAAACGATCCCTATACTCACTCTATACTATGTATGATGGGTAAGTAAACTAGTCGTTCCGGGGGGGGGCACCGTAATACTTACCCATCATTGATATGCATAATATAAAATATGAAAATAAAACATGTAAACTATTTATAAAATGCATTGCAATTCGAATAAAGTAGTGGCTTGACGACGTCATAAACTTTAAATGCTCTACCCAGGTAGCACAAAGATATCGGCCAATATCAAATTTTGATATTGGCCAACGTTAAATGACCCCCTCCCCCCCGCCCCTAAAATAATATTTGTGAATATTAGTTTTTGACATCTGTGAATATTGGCCAATATTTTCCAACATCTCTGAATATCATTTTTTGACATTAAGTGAAATTTTTTTCTGTTATTGCTGAATATCCTGATTTGATATTGAGAGATCTATTTGGCTAACATTCCTGAATAACATTTTTGGATATTAAATGACTTATTTTTTTATTACTGAATAACGATATTTTTTTTTACCCCAGATATGGTGGACAAAAATCCCTCATTGTAAAACGAGCGATGTCTGCTTTAGGAGAGTCTAGTCTCGTTATTATGTAACAAGACAAAAACAAACCCAAGTACTAATAAATATGATCAATGCCGAACAGTTGATGTCGGTTAAGGGGCTTCCGAGTTGCGATCAACTTTACGCCCAGTCTATATGTGAGTAACCTGTCTTGTAAATATTGAGCCGTTGGGAAAAGTTAAATGTAGTATTAACTACAAAAGAAAGAACAATTAAAAATAGAAGAAAAATTAAACAATGGGAATAAAAAGGTAAAGCTATAGAGATTACGGATAGAGTCTTATAAATGGAAAAAAAGTAAAATGGTATAGCTGTAGTTAAAATTAACTACTGAAAAAAGTTGAAAAAGTGTAAAATAGAATCACAGGGAATAACTTGTTATAAAGAGCTGTTAACAAAAGCTGGTGGGAGTAGATTTTTTTGTTACTGGAATAAAAAATGTCTGACAAATAATAAAATTACCATTTAATTATCTCGTATTTTTCAATCACAATCAACATATTTTTTTTACGTTCTTTTAGCAAATATTTATTTAAATATCATATATATTTTTATTACTGAGTTTGTCGGAAATTTTGTAACAAAATATTTTAAAATAGGTAAGAAATTTTAAAGCTTTCAGTGACCTAATTTTGAAACTAAACTTCAATTGTTTCAATTGTATTGTTTCAATAATAAAAAATAAAATTCTTATAAAAGTCGGAAATCTGGAAGCATTTTAAAAAGATAAACACGCATCCATTTAAAAATTATATAAATTAATTTTTTTTCTTGTAAAAACATTTTTAAAATGAGTATAAAATACATAGTATAAAGATAGTATAAAATCACCTTTAGTTTTTTATAAAACACAAATTTTCACATGCTTTTTTTTATATATAAAAATAATTATAGATTCCTTCAGAAATTTTTATATAGGCTTTTTCTTTCTGTGCAAATTTCACGCCCAACGCCTCCAGCAAATGCACATTGACGAAAACTACACCACACAAATGGGCGGTCCTTTAGAACTTTCCGATCACTTCGGTAATGTCCGAAAAATGATGTTGTTTTTTACGAATGTCGATAGATATCCTGAATGTTGTAATAGTAATATCATTTTTACAACATTGGCCAATGTCACCAAATATTAAAAGTAAGGCATTGAAAAGTTAAGTTTTTAAAATTGGCAAAACTATAAAATTTTATTTTTAGGTAGATTTCGTAAGAAATACTACCTATTACATTCTCACCTAAGTTGGAAATTTTGAAAAATTTTTGCAGATTTACGCCGATTATAACTCCCAGAACCCAAAACCACCCCCAGTTCAAAACTTTATCTATCTATCTATCTATCTATCTATGTCACTTTTTTATGACCACGATAACTGGAAAAATTCTGCATAAATCTCTTCCAAACTGATACATAAAATCAAGGGACATAAAATCTCGGTCAAGTTCGTTAATGGGCAAAATCGAACCAAGGGGGGGGGGGAAATGGGGGGGGGCTTTTTGTGAAAACAGGAAACCCCCATAATTTCTTAGTTATTATACGTATCGAATCCGTTTAAAGTTATTATTACTTCTAGGAAAAGGGCCGAAAATTTATGTATGACAGATTTTTGATATAATTAAAAATGGCCCCAAGAGGGAAAAAAAGGGGGGTTTAGAAGAAAAAAAATCATAGCTTCGTCAATTCACAAGATATCAAATCCGCGTAAATTTATTATTAATCCTCTTAATATTATCTAAAACTTTTATATTGACAAGTTTTTTATAGGACCAACCGTTATAACAAAAAAAAAAAATTAAAAACAAAAAAAAATCTCTGCCGGCCCCGCCTGCAAACAAGTTATTTTTCGAAGTAGGTGGTTCCAACTCCCGCATCTTTTCGAAACTGATACATAAAATCAAGAGGCATAAAATCTCGGTCAAGTTCGTTAATGGGCAAAATCGAACCAAGGCGGGGGGAGATGGGGGGCTTTTTGTGAAAACAGAAAAAAACCCATAATTTCTTAATTATGATACGTATCGAATCCGTTTGAAGTTATTATTACTTCTAGGAGAAAGGCCGAAAATTTATGTTTGACAGATTTTTGATATAATTAAAAATTGCCTTAAGGGGGGAGGGGGTTTTAGAAGAAAAAAAATTCATAACTTCGTCAATTCCCAAGAGTTCAAATCCGGTTAAATTTATTATAAATCTTCTTAATATTATCTAAAACTTTTATACTGACAAATTTTTTATAAGACCAACACTTATAGCAAAAAAAAAAAAAAAAAAAAAAAAAAAAAAAAAAAAAAAAAATTCCTGCTGGCTCCGCCTGCAAACAAGTTAGGTTTCAAAGTAGGCGGTTCCAACTGCCGCATCATTGCAAAAAGGTCATTTCTTTCTCAATTCCCGACAAACAGGCGCCCCACGGTCTGCGTCTTCAACATCTACCTGTGCCTGTAGGCCGAGTCGTCAGGGATTTTTAGAATACTATTTCTGTATTATGATGTCATAAGTAATGCAAAAATCTCTTTTGAATGCTTTCTTTTTAAAACTAATTTTAAGTTATGTCTGTGAATATCGGCAGATGTTGTAAATTTGACGTACGACATTCAGCGACTTTCAAAATATTGGCCAATATTGCCGTGGATATTGGCCGATATCTCTGTGCTACCTGGGTATTACAGAATTGCGTAAAAAAACATTCTTATAACTCCAAAAATGATAATCATATTAACCAACGGTTTACTGCGTCGCATTAAGCGTCTCATTTCCAATTAAAATATATCTTTGAGTTGAAATTGGAATGAAATACAGAGTCATGAAAAATCGAACAGTGTGGAAAATAGGATTACAAATATCTCGGCAACTCATTATCCGATCGACTTCATTATGCAAAATTTATGTTTTTTTAATGTCTTTTATATTCACTCCTTAAAATAAACAATTTCGAAATTTTTTATATATCTTTTATCAGAACGAATATTTCGAGAGTCCGAAAAAGTTAGTTCCAGATAATCCAGGTCACTGAAATTCAATAATCTTCTTCCCATTATTGCATACTAAGTGCATACTAAATATACTATGAGAGTGCTAATCGCAGCTGTTGGTACAGGAAAACTTTCCCTTTAAATAATGATAAAGTGCCACAGTGGCGCAGCCAGAATTCGGTTCTAGGGGGGGTTTTGAGTTTATAATAAAGATTTTCGCCGGTTATATGAATCATCGGTTAATGGAATCAGTCTTTTAAATGAATGAAATCATAATGCTTTTCTCCGCAATTACGTTGGTTATGATTCATTTAAACAGCATTTACAATATTAGAGTTACAAACTATAAAATGCACCAATGAAATAACACAAAACTAGGTTAGATTTATAAAGTGTTTAAAAATGATGAGGGGTAAACTTAAAGATGGAAGAGCACAGTACAGCAAATAATTTTTACGTAGAAAATAACAGAGTTGGAATCCATTTGTTCAATCAACAAGAACGAAAAATCAGGCAGAGGGGGGGGGGGGGGGTATGAAGACGGTTATAAAATTTATAAAATTCAACTATGTCCATCATAATAACAAGAACGAAAATCCATGCGTCAAGCATAGATTATGTAACACTTTCCAACGCTTCGAAAATAATTTTACAAATCATTACCATTTAATAAGCTGAAACATAACATCTAAGTAAACAATTTGGAAAACGCATAACATATTTAAAAACGTAATTTCAGGAATTTCCAACATATACAATATTCGGAAAATTATCCGAATACTTTTATTCAGCCCTGTATATGATCTATAGATTTGTATATGTTACTATACATAGGATGTTAAATTTTAGTTTAGTTAGGAAACGCGTAACACAGTTTAAAATTCTCCATCTGGAGTTTCCGTCAATAAACGGAAATGTGTTCGCGAACTTTTGTGCTGCCCTATATATGATCTACAGAATTTATACACACCAAGTAATAGACAAAAAGTGAGTGATTATTCATCTTAGTATATAAATTCCAATGTGTTTAAAATAGTGAAACATTATTTAATTAAACCGCAAACGATTTTTCTCCAGAGACGTAATGTAACGGAATTCTTTTGACTGTCCCTGTAAAGTAACTATAAGTGCTATGCACATCCTATTCCATATTAAGCTTCTTGTAATGCACCTTAGTGATATATATCAATTACAATGTGTTTGAAATTGTGTAACATCATTAAAATAAACCGCAAATGATTTTTCCCTATAGACCGTAATGTAACGGAATTCTTTTGAGTGTTCCTGTAAAAAAACTATAAGTGCTACACACTTCAGTTGAAATAGCGAACATGCTATAGATAAGGACAATAACATATAACAATTACAGGGCAATCCGAGCATATTTACGGGAGTTAGAGCACGGCCAGACGGCCATACGACCATACAAACCGAAGTCATAAACTTTTCAACTAGGTTGGAAAGTGTTAAAAATACACAAGGTTTCATTGCAAAGAATCACGAATTCTTATTCCTAACTTTAATAATAATGAAGCAATTTTAACAAAATTTTCAATAGACTTACTTACCTTGCTTTTTGCCATTTAGAACTTTTAGAGCTAGAGTCTTGAAATTGTATATGGATGTTACTTAAAAGACGTAAATTCTCCCCAGAATTTATTTTTTCATTACGAAATTTAAAAGAATGCAAGAGTAAGAATCATTCTAAAATTGCAATTTATGTGACACAATTGGTATGAAAACATGGAATTTGGCATGATGATTACTTTTATGTAGTAATTGCTTATAACATTTTTAAAAACATTTAAAAATTTAAAAGGACGAAATGAGCTGAAAACTTTCTAAAAGCGTTATAAATTATGATTTAGTTGAAACTGTTAGTGTTAGAAACTTGAAATTTAGTATAGAGATTACTTTTAAGATGGAAATGCTTATTGGCATAAAGAATTTATTATAAATGGGAAATTTAAAGGTGTGAAACAGCTGAAAGCATTCTAAATTACGATTTATTTAGAACCTCACGTCATATCGGGTCTTTCGAAGACGATCTTTTTTCTATTCTAAAAGTAACTAAACGTCTGTATTTCGACTAAATCCATTAAAAGCATCTTGGAAGATCAAAATTACAGCGCCTACAAAAATTTGGAAACGCTCTGATGAATAAAAGTATTTAAAAAAATCTCAGAATTTTTCGATGACAATGCAAAAAGAAATTTGGGTATTTTGGCGTGGGTTTGCTCAGCGTCGGCTCATGTTTTCAGTATTAAATGTGACCAAGTCTGTGACTTAGTCTTTTTTGACGTAACTCTGTGTTTCTGTGACTCTGTTCTCTTCGACTTTAGTCAAAGACAGACTTTTTTCACGGAATTTTAAAGAGGGGTGGGATACAGTTATATTGACAATCGAATAAAATTTCAGAGAGTTCGGACAATAACTTTTTTGTGTTGTTATTTTAAAGGACACGTCCCAAAAAAAAAAAAAAAAAAAAAAAAAAAAAAAGACGCGAGAAGAAAGCATTTCTTTTACAGCTAGATATCAATATTTTTCCACGGTCTCTAAAACCATTATATTTATAACCATGGCTTTACAAATTTGATAAAATCTGGTAGCCAGTAAAAAATTCTAGTTACCAGTAAAAAAATATAAGCGGCTCCCCTCCGAAGTCACTAATTTTCAAAAACACAAAAGTTTTTTATCAATTAATTGAGAAAAATAATAAGCCTATTGTCGGATTATTAGTTACATAGTTTAGAATAGTTACATCATTTAAAAAGATGGTATAAACAAAGTTTTCTAATGAAATTTATCAAAATTATTTATCTATGAAAAAAAATGTAAAGGCTGCATTAACCGGTATGTTCTCGGAAATGCTGATTGCCGAAGGTTTCAAATGTCTGGATAAGTGAGTGCTGCAAAATCTATATCTGATGAGGGGGGCATGGATGAAACAGTGAAACAGGAAAACAATTTCTGCCTGTTTTCGTGTCGAAGTCAGTCAAATAATTATTTTTTATTAATTTAAAATTTGCATTTGTTAAACTTATTTTTACCTAATTAAAAATGCCGAAAATGAGAAAAAATGCCATTTATGGTCATTTCTTAGGTCAATTTTTGTACAAAAAATTATAATAATAAAAAAAAAAGGTTAAATAACTTGGAGGCTAGATAGAAAAACTAGGTCGCCAGTGGCAACTTGGCGACTGCATTTGTCAAGACCTGTTTATAACTGATGAAAAATTTACAGAATTCAGACAACTGGGGTTATTTTTTTTTTAAACTATGAAACGAGAGACCCTTACGAGGAAAAGAAACAAACAAAACACCCAACCAAACAAGAAGGTGTCTTTAAAAAATGCTTTTCTGTCTAATAATCAATATTTTTTTGTGAAAATTTCATTTAAAAATATAAAATTGATATAAGATAGATAATCATACAAATTTGAGGTAATTATCATGAGCCCAGGCACCGCCGGACGGGTCAGCTAGTATAATTTTAATGACATGCAGATAGCATTCGTTAAAATACAATAAGTGTAAATCAATGCATAACTAATTTATTGCTGATCAATTTAAATTAATGCATGGTTAGCGTAAAATTGTGTGTAATTATAGATAGTATTTTTCTAAAAAAATGCATTTAGCGCACATTTAACGCCTTTTTTTTTTCAAAATCCATATTCACAGGCAGGGCTTAAATTCTAGGAAAAAAGAGTACCGGGGCTCTAATTTTCAGCAGTAACAACAACCATCAACCCAAACCCCCTTTCATTAGAAGGAGGTATGCATTATGCTTGTTATCCCACCCGCATATTTATATTTCATACATTATTTGTAAAATTTAAAGCAATTTTGTCTTTTGTAAAAAAAAATAATAATACATTTTGACTTTTAATAATGAAATTTAATAAATGAGTAGAGCAGAAAATAAGCAAAAAAAAAAAAAGTGCCCAGAAATAGAGAAAAAAAAATAATGACAGAAGAAAATTTGTTAGGGAGAAACACATTCTATTTTTTTTTTTTTTTTTTTTAACGCAAACCACGAAACAACATTACCATATCAGCATCTTTATAACAACAGAAAACTAACTGTCCGAACTTAACATCTGCAGGAATTTTAGCATGCAGATGTATTGAGAAATAGACATTGCATTTTATCTTTCTTTATTTATTCTGTGATCCAAAACGTATGCATTAGGAAGCACGCAGATGCCAAACTGAAAATGATTTCATTTCTCGTATTAAAACCGCAAGCACATACGAAAGAAATTTAGACATGTACATTAATTGAAAAGAATCACTTCAAGCTGCGATAAAAGATTCTGCCAAGGCGTAAAGTCCAAAAAACTTAATTTTAACTTTAGCAGTGTTGATTCATATAAGCGGCAATTATAGTAATTTTTTTAGCTCTGTGGGGGGGTTTTAACCCCCAAACCCCCCCCTTGGCTGCGCCACTGAAGTGCCATTGAAATCATTATTTATTGGAAACATGTTTGAAAATGTTAGATGTTCAAATTCGGGTAATTTTTTCCACGAAGACAGATTTTTTTACCTTGTCATATAAACACAGAACACTGATGTCACATAATCTGAAATTGTGCAAAAAAAGAATCATTATGAACAAATGAAAAATACATGCAATTCAGTGGTCTTGCATGAGATTTCCCTGAAGCGAGCAGTTATATTTATGGCGTATTCCAGTGAATCATGCGTTACTTGCTATGCACCATGGAGATTTTACTCTTGACTTTACTAGCCAACCATTTGATTTGATCAGTTTTGTTTCAACTCAACTCAAGAAAGACGCTATCACTCATTCATGGGATGGGGAAGGTGGTGGGTATTGGCGATGGGGTGGCGTCTGTCTTCGCCATTTACGCAGTAAGTATATTGTTCATTTTATGTATGTATTAAACTATAAATTTAAAAGTATTATATATATATATATATAGAGAGAGAGAGAGAGACTTCGACGTATTGCGCATTACGCCCTCATGCAGTCATACTATTTTACGTCCCCTCATATCCCAGTTAAATTTAAGCATTGCTACATATGTATTTTTATCCCAAGTTTCTCCAAAACAAAAATTGCTAATAGGTTAATACAATAGGTTAATATTTTTTTCTTTTCACAGGTATAAGGGAATCGTCATTAAATAGGGTAGATGTGCCAGTAATGGACCGCCTTCAACTTTTTTGGTTTATAAAAAAATAACCAATGAAAATTCAGCTTTTTTTATTTCAATAATATGCTTTCTTTAAATTCTTGTTTTAAATACAATCATAATATCAATTATCTATTACTTTTTGTGGGGTGTCCATTACTGGAATTTACGGTGTTTTGATTTATTTCTGTTATTTACAATTAAATTTCGATTCACATTAGGAATTGTGACTATGAGCATGGTTAAATATTGTTGGTAGATTAATATAATATCAAAAAATGTGGAATATAACAATTATAACTATTATTTTTTTCTTTTCACAGGTATAAGGGAATCGTCATTAAATACCTACTTGTTAAACGTCACGCCTAGGCTTAGTGTATTAAATCCTTCTCAATCTATTAATTTTAAACGTATTTTATTAAAATTAAATCTTGGAAAGGAATAAAACTGCTTCATATTTCTTTCTGTTTTATTTTTATACACATTTTTTCATGATGGTAATAGATGATAAAATTGTTCAATAAGTTTAATGTGCATTTGTTGCTTTTTTGTCTTAGCAAATTTAAGATACTGCATAGCATTTGTTTTTCAAGGTAGTAGAAAGTGTTAAAGATTTTAATTTGTCTCTCAAGTCTCCAGTAGGGTGGTCCAAAAAAGATCGATTATTATTTTTTTAAGTTTTTTACTTGTGCTATCCTCTTAATTTGTTCATTTTAGTTAAAAAATAAATATTATGAAGTTTGAGCTTAAAATTTTAATATTTAGAGGTAGCTCAACGTCAACACTCTTAAAAATTTCCTATTTTTGTAAATTTACAATTTAAAGAATTCAACTGCTACTAATATCTAAAAAAAATTTATTTGCCATACATGTGGGTAAATCTGAGAATTCTAAGTATTTAAAGTACACTTATATATTCAATATATGTTATAAATAATTAACAAGTAAATATACGCCATTAATATTTAAATAATCATGTATTTTTCAAACTCTGTTTCAGAGTTGTCAAGTCTCCGGCTTTTTGCACACCAGTATTTTATTAGAGAAAATGTTGTTCTTTTAAATTGCAGAGTGGTCCGATTAAACAAGTCAACTTTTTCTGTACTAAAATACTGGTATCCAAAAAGCCGGAGACTTGGCAGCTCTGCTGTTTTTTGCAGTCAGGATATGTTCGTCGATGTTCTTCAACCACCTGCATTATTGTAGTTGTGTCTCACTGTACGTTATTTTTCCACAAAACTCTTGAATTAGGGCTATGCCCCTTTCAGCATGATCATTAACAACTTTTATTGATTTGACAATTTCTAATGCTTTATAGAAAGTCTCCTGATCTTCCCATATTTCTGGGTCTACTTGGAAGAATGCATCTGGTAGGCACATTTGTTGGAATAATAAAGCTGACCGCTTCGTTACAAAGTCTTCAAATTTCATGTCAACAAAAGTTTCAAGGGTAATGTTAGGACGCTTTGTGGATTCTTTTTTACAATTAACGTCTTTCATGGCCTTTACTATGAGCCTTTTAAGGCAATGAGGCACTTGATTGTCGAAAAGAGCTAAGGCGACAAGATCCTCAGATAAATACCAAAGGTGTTTGGCTAGCTTTTCTGATGCTGCTTTAAATATTTCATCATCAATATTCTTATACTGTAACAGAGATTTCATTAAATTGAAATCATTGAAAGGTGCATTTTGTGGCAATGGTGCTGTCATCCTAGCTTTTAGATATACTCGTACCGCAAATACACATATTTTTTGCAATCCTTTTTTTTCTTTTGAAGTAATGGTAAACTGGCTACTAAACATCCATATTTTTAGACTATACAGCACTTTGTACATCCAGCGAGCATGGTGCATGGCTCCAGGTGCCATAAATCTGACTCGTCGAGAAGGGGTTTCGCCTAAAAAGATTAAGATAAGTTCAAGAAATTCTCGATAGTCCTCTCTTGGTTTATTTTTGTCCAGTAGTATTTTAGAAAAATTAATTATGTCATCTTTTATATCTATTATTTGATTCAAAATTTCTGTATTACCAACTCCCATATCATACTTTTCTTTGTCAATAAAATTCCAGTTGGCTTGGAATCTTTTAAATAGTGGTGCCTCTGGTGATGAAGAAAATCCTAAGCTTAATAATCAATTCCATAATGTGGTGGCAACATGCCAAAGAAAGCAGCTCTTTATTCATTTTCAAGTAAGTTACAAGTGCCTTTAATTCGACCAGTATTGACGCTTGTTGTGTCAAAGCACATGGCACTTACTTTATCATCTATACCCCAATCCTGTAAGGTCGCATATACTGCGGCAGCTTGACCTTCTCTGTCTCCTGATGGAAGTTTGGGCACTGAAAGTAACTGAGAGACTCCTTTTCCAGACACAATTACTGCAGAGGTGCCAAGTATTACGGATTCGCAGCAAAATTACGGTGTTACGGACATCGATTAAAAATTACGGATTATTCCTTTGCTTCAAGTTTTTTTTTTTTTTTTTCCTGTTAAATTTTTTAAAAAGACATTCCAAACGATATCCATACAAAAATTACGACAATTTTCCATAACAGAAGCTAGTTTGCGACTGTTCTTTCATTTTCAGACTTCCGTTCTTCCGTAATCAACTATAAACAGACAAACGTGTTACTTCCTAACTCTTGCCAGTAACGGCATCGCTCATTGGTTGCGAGAATGACGTCAGTGCTGCTTGCGCTATACGTGCACGAGCAGCTGCTTTTAAAATTCGGCAGAATTAGTTTTCCCCGGGTGCGTTTTAAATAATATTCCAAACTAATTAAATTATTCACTTACGTCTATTTTAAAAGGTATAAAATGCTTGTTTTTTTTAAAATTCCGTTCCAAGAATTGCACTGCAACTACTTCGCTGCATCTCGCTGTTGCGTTCACTGACTCTTGAAGCAGTAATACAGCTAAACTTCCCCATGCTGATTCAATTGTGGACTGCCTGCTAGCGTGTTTGCTGCGCTTGTTTGCTTTCTCCTTAATGTGCGATTGCAACGTGTGTTTTCTCTATTTAAATTTGCGTACGTAATGTTATTTTTTCAAGCCTAGTTCGATATGGATAAATGGCTAAAGCAGATTCGGGATAAAAATTCCGAAAATTGTGTGAAGCTTTCAGATCGTAACAATAACAGTGAAAGTGAAAGATGTCTGAAACAATTGGATCCGGAAAAAAATATGGAAGAGATTACTGAACAATCAGATGCCAAAAGAAACCCTATTGAAAAAGTTGGAAATGCCATAAAAAAATTGAAAAAGACTCAAAAATATCACCAGGAATACACCAAAGAGTGGCCTTGTTTGATAGAATCGCCTTTATCGCAAGAGTACGTTTTTTGTACTGTTTGCTCTAGAGATATTACAATTTCTCACGGAGAAAGAGATGATTGCCGAAGACATATAATAGCTACTGTACATAAAAAGAATGCAGAAGCTCGGGAATTAAAAAAAAAAATGCCTTCGTACCTAAACACTCCTGATGATGAGACTTCATTGATAAAAGCAGAACTTTTATTCACAAATTTTATATCTGAACATAATTTGCCGATATCATGTTCCGATCATGCTGGGCCGCTCTTTCGAAAAATGTTCCCCGACTCAAAAATAGCAGTGAAATATGCTTGTGGCCGCACAAAAACAACAGCCTTGTTGAAATGCCTCTCATCGTCAACGCGAGATGATTTAATTAGAAATTTAAAATCAAGGCCCTATGCACTCGCAACAGATGGCAGCAACGATAAAAACGATAGAAAACTTTATCCCATTGTTGTGACACATTTTTGTGAAACTCAAGGTAAGATTATTCACATGATACTGTCCATTTTGGAGTGTACTGACAACACAGGTGAAGGCATTTTCAACATAATAAATGAAGAGTTTGAGAAAAAAGAAATTCCGTGGCAAAACTGTGTGGCATTTGCATCAGACAATGCCAAAACAATGACGGGGCACATAAAGGGTGTAATTTCATATATTAAAAATGTTCAACCTAATATAAATTTTTAGGGCTGTGTTTGCCACCTATTAAATCTAGCGGCAAAAAAAGGTTGTTCAGCATTACAAAAATTTGATGTTGAGGAGTTTTTGGTAAATATTTATTATTTCCTGCAAAAAAGCTCCAAAAGGCAGCATGCTTTCCAGCTGTGCCAGGATATATATGGCATGAAACATCATAAAATACTAAAATATGTTTCAACCAGGTGGTTATTGTTTGAAAGTATACAAAGAATTCTCAAGCAGTGGGACCCACTAACTGAGTATTTTTGTGAGGAAAAAAATAATATCAAACATTCCAAGTATCTGGAAATAAAAACAAGCTTAAAAAATCCAGTTACAAAGGCATATTTGTTATTTTTAAAAAGTGTATTGCCATTGTTTGTGTCTGCAAATGTATTTCTGCAGCAAGAAAAACCTCTGATACATAAGTTAAGCAACACAGTTAACGAGTTATTAATGGGGCTTACTGTAAGATTTATTAAACCCTCTGCTGTAGATGATAGTCCCAACTCCCTCATAAGCCTTGACTGTTCTAAAAGAACGAATCAAAAAGCAAACAATGACCTTGTAATTGGGGCAGAAACAAAGTCTTACTTAAAAAATATTTCTGCAGATGAAATTGAACAGTTTTATAAAGATATAAGACAATTTTATCTAAATAGTGTAGACTATGTGAAACAGAAATTGCCTGTATCTGATCCATTTGTGCAACATGCAGCAATTGCAGATGTTTCTCTTAGGAAAAAAATGATGTACTCTTCTGTAGAATTTATAGCTGCAAAATTTCCTCATGTGTTATCGGATAACGAAAAAACTAAATTAGACATAGAATTTAGTTTGTATCAGTTTGAAAATTTTGAAGAATTTGATTTGGTGAATAACAGTGCAGATACTATATGGCACGAAATATCTCATATTACTGATGCAAATGGAGCTAAAAAATATATAGCTCTCCCAAAACTAATTCTGGCATTATTGCTTGTGCCACACAGCAATGCTACTTCAGAGAGGGTTTTTAGTTTAGTTCGGAAAAATCAAACTGATTTCCGCCCCACTCTAGGAACAGAAACATTAACATCTCTGCTCGTAGAAAAGCAGAAATATTTTAACTCAAGTGCAAAATGCTATGAGCACAAATTCTCAAATGAGGTGTTAAAAGCTGCAAAAAAATCAACTTGGGCAAACATATGTTCAAACAAAAAAGAAAACACTGATCCCCAACCATCGACTTCAAATGCTGCCCAATAATTTAAATATTTTTTAATGTGTTTGTGTATATATTTATATTTAACCAATTTATACTTTACAATAATTATTTTTTTATGTGTATATAATTTTTTTTAAGTGTAAATTCAATTATTTTCCAAAGTTTTTTTACAATTTATGTAAGTTATGCTACTCAATAGTTTCTAATATGTATTAATGTCTATATCTCATTTTTAAATATGCAAATAACATTTAATCTACATAAATTTAAGTAAAAATCTTGAATAATGTTTATTGATATTAAAAAATGCTTCATTGTTGCAAAGTGATCATGCTGCATTATTATATGCTTGACTATTTTAAAGAAACTTGTATGTGGAAGCATGTCTACCATAAAAAAATAATTTAAGAATTTCAAGAAATTAAAATATATATTTTATAAAAATTATAAATATTGGAGGTGTTATATATTTTCTGATGTTTTTCTCTAAATCACACAAGGAAAAAAAAAAGATAAACCAAGTAAGTTTAAGTGTTTAAGAATATATGTATTTTATGTTATTTACAAATCATTTTTATATTTATTTTTCAATTAGTTAATGAATATTTATTTTTAAAAATAATTATTTAACAGTAATGTGTACAAAATGTTATGATATAACCTTGAATATAGCTGTTTGTATATATGTTTGCACGACTCGCGTCTCGTATAATATCTCGTGTTCGTGTTGTGCACAAAAGCTACAGCCAGGGTTGTTAAAAATCGTGATTTTTTTTAAAAAATCAAAAAAATCGGATTTTTTTGATTTAAATCAGATTTTTTTGATTTAAATCGGATTTTTTTTATTTTTTTAAATATTTTTATAGTATAATATTATTTGTGTACTCTGCACATATTTATTTATATTTTCTGTATAGATTTACATATTTCTATTAATTTCATTACAATTTCTAGATAAGAATTCAAAATAATTTAAATTTAAAATTGTTGCAAACAAATTTAGATGATTCATTTAAAATTTAAAACATTCTAATATTAAATTGTTATACATATAAATATGTGTGTTATATGTATTTCTTTCGTGTATTACTCCAAATAGCACATATTTTATATAACAACGTATAATAAATACAACAAAGAATGCTAAATGCATATGGCTAACTAATATCTATATTATGCATCATGCAAGAACAATTCTTTAATTTTTAAGTTATGACAAAATATTAAATAGAAACAGTTTAACATTGGTGAATATCTATAAACAGATAATTGTTTAAATCATTAATATAAAATTATAGTTTAATATTAGATTACAATTCAATCTCTTACAAAATCTGGTTTTTATTTTGATATTATTTACATATATGTAATTATATTAACGTTTTTAACTATTTATGCATTTAAGGTTTTGTATAAGAACACCAATTTGGCTGCTTTATCATTTCCTAATTTATTTCTAAGCTTAGATTGAACTAAACCATATGTTGAAAAAATCCGTTCCACGGAGGAAGAAGTAGCTGTTGCTGTAAACAGTTGCTCTATGGCTTTCTTTACGCTCCCCTCACCATCTGATACACAAATTTCTGAATCAAAGTGTGTTTTCCACCAGTCTAAGGGAGAAATCTTTGTTATGTTGTCTTCATCAAATAAAAATTCAGAAAAAGGATCAGATTTTCCTTGAAATTTCATTATCACGGATATAAAATGTGAACTGTATTTGTCTTTAGCAAAAAGTAAGGCTTTCTTTTTTTCATCATTAGTCAAATTCACACTATACTATTCTAAGGCACCAAATGCAAGGTAATCCTATAACTAAAAGTGTGAAGCTATCAATTATCAGTGCTATTGCCCCCCCCCCCCCCCCCCCACCTTACTCAGCCATGGTCAATTTTAGAAAACAATCTTGCTAACTTGATAATACGAATGACTGCTTAGTGCTTAGCTTAATACAATAACATTTCTTGGGATCAGTTACAGTTACAGGGATTAAAGTATTTTCAATTATAGAAGAAACATGAAACTGGAATTAATACTATGTTAGACAAACAGTCCAAATATTTATGTTATAATTAGTTCATGTATTGATCACATTATATGATCAATACATCAACATCAACATATGGGATATTGTAATTTGCAGGTAAATATAAAACAAACTTGTGAAATATGTATAATTTGCTTTAGAAAAAGTGACTCTCCACTGAAAATACTATTATATTAAATAGATTTAACTTTAGCTTCAGCATCTTGCTTTCAAAAAATGGAAGTGACTAATAAAAAAAAACTTTAAAAATTAGTAAGTATTTATCAGTAGTTTTGGAGAATGTACTATGGATAGATAATATTTTTAATGCAGTGTTGCATTTACTTTCATAATATAATAGTATTTTTAATCTATAAAAGTTTTATTTAATGTTATTAAAAGGTAATTTTTAATCTGAAATGAATGATTTTAACTTTTATTTTAATATGAATGAGGAATTTGATCCTTATTAAGCCAGTAAATATGAATGTTAAAAAAACTGATTTAAATCAAAGATTTTTTTAAAAAAATCATTTGATTTAAATCATGATTTAAATCACGATTTAAATCAAACAACCCTGCAGCTCTGGTTACTGATAACTTTCATTGAAACTTGGCACCTCTGTTACTGGAAGTCTATCAACTTTCTCTTTCAAAGTTAGGTCTTGTAAGAGTTTACCATCACAGTGAACTGTTAAGTTAACATGTTCTCCAAATTCGGCTTTGAGCTGCTCATACTTTTTAGACCGGTGTTTAATTCTTTCTTGACGAATGGAACTTCTACTAAGAGTTACTTCATCTACTTCACAACCCAAGCTCTTTACTGTTTCGGCAACGACAAACACAGCTTTTTGGTCTGAAACTTTGGTCCTGTCTAAAGCTGCTGCCAGATTTGGAGTCATAATTCCCATTCTTTCTTTTCTGCTTGGATGAGCTGTTCGCTCCTTTCTCTGTTACTGGGAATGTAAACAATCAAGAACAATGTCAGATGCAATCTGATAAAAAGTTATGGTTTATAAACAATCTGATAAAAGTTGCAGTTCAAATTATACTTACTCACTGGGTGCCACTGTAGTACAATGTTGCAAACTTAAATTACATTGAGCTACCTCTAAATTTTACCGAAATGCTCTCAAATTTGATCTGCTTTATTTTTTAGTACATTGGAACAAAATAGAAGGGTAGGACCCAACAAATTTTCACCTTCCAAATTTTAGACCACCCTAATGCATATGTTATTCATATTACTGATTTTAATAGTGTTTCTATTAAACTGCTTTATATTATGTATGATTTGAAATAGTTATGAGAAAGAAAATTAACTTTTATATTAAAAGCCCCAGTAACTGATTTTTGTGTATCTGTGTGTCAATCTACAGCAAAATAAACTATGACACAACAATGTCTACTTCCATAAGAAATAATAGTAACCCATAAAATAAACAAAATTTGCATTGACAAAGAAAACGCAGTAAGAAGAATACAGTAATCTAGAGACAAAGTAAAATTTAGATTTTTCTTTTTACAGCATTTTTTAAACTATTATATTAATCTTCAAGTCTAAAATCTGCAGTGCCCACTGTCACGTTGCATAATTTCTACTAGTAGGTCAATAGCACTTAAAATTAGTTGATTAATAAAACATGTAATTAAAAAACTATTATCTTATTTAATTATTAAAAAGGAAAAAAATGTAAATCAATGAAAAAAAAAAAAACTTTGAAAAATATAGCATTAGTTAAGCAATGAGTAAGCCTTTTTAAAATTTAGCTAACATATTTACAATTCTGACCCAAATCACCAGTCAGCTATCTGTTATGCCAACATTAATGTCTTCATTATTGAGACATTAGGTTATTTATTAACTTAGTAAAATGTCTTAAAATAGCTTAAACACTTAAAAATCTACAGTTTAAAAATAAAATGCTTCACAGTGTAAAAGCCAATTTCAGCCAAAAAAAGCCAGTTAAAACCAATAAAAGTCGCTGACGTGGCTTTATTTTTAGCCGGCTTTTTTGCAAACCTGAATTGCAGGGAATCTTAATCGTGAGATTGAAAAAACAAAAACTGTTAAGAAAAAGAAAATTTTAAAATACATTTTAATATACTACATGGATTCAAACTACCGTAAATTCCTGTTAATCTGCGCCCCTCTCACTTTGTAAACAAATTGGAAAATTCAAAAAATCCCGAGAAAGCGACCTCCCACAAAATTTTGCCTCGCACGTCAAGATTAACAAGAAATATTTTATCTCACGAATTTTTTTAGACGATTAGAAAGGATCTTTGATATTATCGCAAACGTGTACAAACACAAAACATACACAACTTCAACTATTGTTAATCTGAAAAAGCAATATAACTAAAAGAATCTTTTTATCAAGAAATTTATAGTCATATTTAACTTTATTATGAAAACCAATCGCAAAAAATTTATCAATTGATTGACCAGTAGATGGCGCTGCATTCAAATTTGTAGCATATTTTGTGCTATCTTTGTGGTAGCAATGTTTTTCGTTTTAAAAATCTGGCATCATCTGACTTTGGGGGAGGGGGTCATTTATACTAAAAAAAGTGGGACTTTGGGAGACAATTTTTTCCTTTTTTCAATAAAGTTTATTCAGCATTTGTATAGGCATTTTTCATAATTTTTTTATGCGAACTTTTTTATGTGACTTGTAATTTTTTGACATTTGAAAAAGAATTCGGTTGCAAACTTATATTTTGTTCTTCTGATATTGCGCTTTTTAATTTGAATTTTTACCAATTTTTACTTTCCCCCCCCCCCACGTTCAGCGGTGATTTTTTGACATTTGTAAAAAAAATACCAGGTTACATTGTTAACTATAGTAAATTTTCTCTTCTGTGATTTTTTGCAGAGTATTAAAAGGAATTCGGTTTCAATTTTTTTTTTTAGCCCAATATAGTAAACGTTGTTCTTTTTTTAATAAAGTTTATTCAGAATTTGTGCAGCAATTTTTTTAATTTGCGCAATTTATGCGATTTTGTGAAAAGGAGATCTTAAAATATCAATTCACAATCTTTTCATTTTTATGAAAACTGGAGAATGCATGAAGAAAATAGCACCAAGCTCTTCAAACTTTTATTTCAAGTTTTAATTTGAGAATTTTTTTTTTAATTGTTCGGTTTTATACACTTACATCCACTAAAGTCTTCTCAAATATTATGTATTATTTCTAATTCCTCTTTCAACATTGATCAGTCTATGATTTAATCTCATCATATGAACTTACCTGGAATGAGTTATGTAATTGCTTAGTAGATAAACTTTAAAAAAATATTTTTATAAGACATTAGAATACTGATTACTAACTAAATATGGATGCTCTCAAGTATTATATATGATAATTTCATTCATTAAATATATAAATTAAGTTTTAATCAATTTTAAAAGTAAATAGTAGTATGTAAGAATTTTTCATTTTTGATGGTGGTGATTTGTTATTGTTTAAATAAATATAATCTTTAAAATGTGTAGTATAAGTCGAGCTATGTAAATCACAATTTCAAAATACCACCTTGCGGTCTAATTTAATATATTCTTTTCAAAGTATTTCAATTTTCTTTTAGACATATAGCCTTCATAGTTGCCTTCTAGCAGATATAAAGACTTGTTTATTAGATAAAGTTTAATAGAAGTTTATAAATTTTTCAGTAGGAAATATTTATTAGTGCATTAAAAATACATTAATGCAAATTTAATGTGAATTAGCTGTAAACCACCTTTTTAAATTAAAAGTGTCTTTTTCTAGTGGTTAAAACCAAAAAAAGCCGGCAATTCTGTAAAAAATTTGACTACAGAGCTCGGTTATATCCTATTTGAAAGCTCTTTCTATGGGCTTTAAGTATGATATGCAACACTATTTTGAATGAAATAATTTTTTTGACAAATTTTTCAATATTTTTGAATTAAATTTTCAAAAACATCATTTTTACTTTGAAAAAAAAAAAAATGTTATTCTTTGATTTTTTTTTATTTTATTTTTTTATTTTTTTTTTTTTGGGGGGGGGGGGGGGGCTACAAGTATGCAAAATTTCAAGATAGTGAAATTGAAATAATGGGATTTTGATTTTTAAGGTATAAGGAACCAGTTACCTGAAAAGTTTCAATAAACCATTCTTATCCAAAATATAATTCTCAAAATCCCATCATTTCTCCATCTTGAAAAGATGGAGAAATGATCAAAAGATTATCCTAGGATTAAAGAAATCGTCAAAAGATTAACCTATATATTTAAAAAAAAAATTAAATGTTCTTTAATATGTTCGCGATTTCTCGCTCGCATTTTAATATTTTTAAATGATTTTTTTTGCATAGGATAGCCGAGGTCGATCTCTAACGTTGTTAGTTTTTACTTTTTCGATTTTGGTTCCAGTGTTTTTATATAAATGTACTTTCAATTTCAGAACTGGTTCCAAAATTTAAAATGTCCGCTTATAAAAAAAACTGTAACCAAAATCAAAAAACTAACAACGTTAGAGATCGACCTCAGCTATCCTATACAAAAAAAAAAAAAAAAATCATTTAAAAATATTAAAATGCGAGTGAGAAATCGCGCGATAAACTTCCCATAGACTTAACATTAGCCTGAGCGTTTCTTCACGTGACTAGTGTAGGCTCTTAAAGAGCTCTTGTTTGTACATTCTTGTTTGGCTCTTAAGAGCCTACATCAGTCACACGAAAAAATGCTCCAGCTAATGTTAAGTCAAGAGGAAGGTTATCGCACGATTTCTCGCCTGCCTTTTAATATTTTTTAATGATATTTTTTGCATAGGATAGCTGAGGTCGATCTCTAATGTTGTTAGCTTTTACTTTTTCGATTTTGGTTCCAGTTTTTTTATATAAGGGTAATTTCACTTTCAGAACCGGTTCCAAAATTGAAAATGTCCGTTTATGAAAAAACCGTAACCAAAATCGAAAAAGTAAAAACTAACAACGTTAGAGATCGACCTCAGCTATCCTATGCAAAAACAATCATTTAAAAATATTAAAATGCGAGCGAGAAATCGCGCGATAACCTTCCCATAGACTTAACATTAGCTGGAGCGTTTCTTCGCGTGTCTAGTCTAGGCTCTTAAGCTTTCAAATTATGCACTCGCAAAGAAGGGATGAAACTACACTCATTAATACATGTTAATGAGTTTATGCGAATGCTGACCAGTCGAATTAAAATGATTACCTGTTTTAAAATGGGTTTTAAATGAAATTGTCGAAACCAGAAGCTCCAGTCATACAATTGTGCATTTTCTAGATATTTCTAGAAATACTAAAAAGAACAACAAAATAAAAGTAGAGACACATGTGAAATCGTAAGATGTTATTAGAAGTGGGCAGACATATCAATTACTAAGTTTAGGCATTTTCCTTCCTTTTATAGGAATAGATTTTTACATTAAAATACAAATCAATTCTGTTTTATTTTTAAATTTTCATTTATATATCTGGCATATAATGTGCAACTATAAAATTTAACCATTTTTCTTGTTTTAAAAGTGTTATATGCTGGAATGTACAGTATAGTAACCCTTTTTTCCCACAGATGAAAGTAATAGTGACTAATGAGGAATGTTATTTTCCATAATCATAATCGATAATACAATTACTAAAACAGTGGATAGTCTTTCAAGGCTTTGTTCTGTTTCAATTCTCAGCATCATTTAGTGAAATTGCTAGTTTCTTTTTAATCTGTTCCAAAAAGATAATTTCTGAATTTAAAAATTTCATAACATATCTTAATTTTAAATTTTCTTGTCTATTTCAGGTACAGATGCTTCTGGGATTTTTTTTTGTTTACATATCTGCCAACTTGTAAGGTTTAGCTTTATTTAGAAACTAAAAACATTTGTATGTTCTTTCTGAGTTCATTGGCTTTGGGAATTTGCTTATACAGCACTGACTAGGGTTTCTAGAGTATGAGAAGACTTAAGCTCTGTCAACAGGACAGTATTTTCTTTTGGATTTCATACATTGTCTGCTTCTGCTTTTTTTTTTTTGGATGGTGCTTGTGGTCTGCAGAAGGGCTTGCATGCTGGATGATCTGTACTTTGGTCTTGCTCTGTGGGCTGAGAGGCGATGATTTCACCCATGAGTAGAACATTTCTTTAGCGCCATTCTGTGAATTGTACGTGCCATCCAAAAGACAGCAGAAGCAGCCAAATGGAATGATGTCTAAATTATAAGAACCGTCCTGCTAACGAGGCTCATACACAAGAAGCCTTAGTCGGTGATGCAGATTTGTTGCACACTTGGAAAAGTCTTTCATTCTCCTGTTTGGGTAGTTACCCTGCCTAGCATGCAAATGCCTAATTCTGGGTTCTTCCTGGGGTGGGGCATAGCTAGGCTTAGGTTCTGTCAACAGGGTACTTACCTTCAGATTTTGATCAATTTGTCAGCTTCTGTTGTCTTTTGGATGGATCTTGTGATCTGCAGAATGGCCTGTATGCTGGCCCTGCTGATGTCAAAGTTGCGATAGCTTTTGAGCTGTTTGAGTGGATGTATGCTTTGGTCTCGCTCTGTGGGCTGAGAGGCGATTTTACCCTAGAGTGAGGCATTTCTGTGAACTGCAAGTGCCATCCAAAAGACAGCAGACGTGGGCAAATAGACTAGTCTGAAGGATATTAACTGTTCTGACAACAATGTGTCACAACCTACCCAGACTTGAGAAATTCTAGTCACAATGAAATACGTCAGGAAAATTGTAAGACTCTTTTGAAAATAGACATGTTGGCAGGTATGTGATCACATTGAGCCCAGATGAGGCAAATTTCATCCTTACAAATCTGTAAGTAATTAATTTTTTTCTAATTTGTCAGTTTACAAATTTAATCCTTATTAAAAAAATTTTTTTTTCAATTTGAGAATAATTTTAATCTGTTTAAACTAGCAAAAGTGCATTTATGTTTCCGAAGCAGAATCACAGTGACACTGTCTGAAAATGACTGAAGATTTCTTACAAATAGATTTTTATTACCGTAATTTCGGGTAGATAAGCCGCCCTGGCGTATACGCTGCTACGTCCGAAAATGGTAAATAAAAGCTAAAATTCCATCGTATACGCCGCACATATTGAAAGTGGTGTACGTACTACTTATAGATGCTACTTGTAGATGTTATTGTTTTGGCATTGCACCACATTTTAAAGATCTCTTAATCAAATTAGTGGACAAAGGTCATTTCACTGTATTATTTGATGAAATGCTGAATAAATCAACACAGTCCAAGCAAATGGATTTATTAGTCCGATTTTGGCATCCAAGCTTAAACCAGGTATGTACTAGGTACATAAATTCAGTTTTTTTTGGGTCATTCAACAGCAAATGACTTGCTTAATGGCATAAAAACTGCACTTCGTAATTTTAATTTGGGAAATATTGTGCAGTTATCCATGGATGGACCAGCTGTAAACTGGAAAGTAAATGAAAATCTCCAAAAAATATGATCATGGTATACTAAATATAGTTACATGTGTTACATAATGCATTTAAAGCTAGTGGAGCTTCTTCAAATTGGCAAATGGATGTATTTTTTATTAATTTGCATAGGCTATTCAAGTACTCTCCAGCAAGGCTTCAAGATTATTATGAAGTATCAACTGGCAAGACTGCCTTGATTTGTATTTAATTTAAATAACTTTTTTGATTTATATTTAATTATTGCGCCGCAAAAGACAGATTTTGATAGTAATAAGTATTATGGGTGAAAAAAAGTCTGTATACTGAATGCATGGCACGTTGTTTTGATTTCCAATTTTGCCAGATATAGTAACGCCCGAAATCATATAGATAATCTACAACCCATCAAATTAAATGTTGATGGAATGGATCAAAGAATCATTAAAGCGGAATATTTATTTTCGTCTTTTTTAGTTTTAGTGGATCATAGTTTACCACTAAATGCTTTATAACATGCAGTATTCCTATTTAAAAAGATGTTCCTGAATGGTGCTGTAGTAAAAATAGTTACGCACAAGGACAAAAAGAACCACAATTGTGAAAGAAATGGCTGATAAATTCTAAATATACTGCACATGATAGAGTTCTGCATTGAAGATATATCCAGCGACTATTTACTCTTGTATTACCTATTATGTTAAAAATAAATTTTTAGTGACTGCTAGTGTTGTTAGAGAGCACGATTTAAAAAATGAAAAAGGTAAAAATTATGTTTTTAAAATCTTTTTTTTGTAGTATTTTCAGTTTCATTGCCTAAAAACTAATTTTATGTAGGAAAATATAGCTAGACCTTCATATAAATAATTTGCTACATCATTGATCTTCTCACCAAATGCTTTTGTAGCTGTGGCAGGTTAAACATTAGCCATATGTATTAACTGATGTTTTGAGTGAAAGCATGTAGGTTTTTAAATGTATTTGCTTATAAAAATTTTAAAGAATAGTTTTACAATTTTGAGGAATTCTCATTTATATCAGATAATTATTGAATAAAATTTTGAATTAGCCATTTTTGTTATATTTATTAGTGTTCTTATTTTTATATTACATGTATATATGTTTCAATCTGAATTCAAATAATGACATAAATTTTATTTCGCGTATCATTTTCACTTTTTTTGCTCGATTTTTACCTCGCACACAGGTTTAACTTTTTTGCTCAATTTTCACCTCATGTGTCATTTTCTCTTTTTTGCTCTTTTCTCAGACTCATCCCTGTATAATATACAGTATTTATTTCAAATATTTTAATGGTTCATGTGTTGTCAATTTTGAATAATATAAATATATTTACTCAGTTTTGGTTGTATATGGCGACAAAAAATACCTTACTGGTTAAATTTTCTAAGTGGTGTTGCATAACACCACCAGTTAATTAGTTTAACACCAATATTCCAAATCACGGAAATTTTAAGTGTATTTTAATGAAAAGTAAAAAATCTACTATAAATGTTTTTTGTAGCTATTCTTTTTATGTAATGAAATTATTCTTTTCTGTCTGCAATATACATTCTTTAATTGCAAATTAGTGAATATTTCATTTTACTCTTACTTGTCTTTCAAATTTGCTCATTTATTATGAGTTTTATTATAGTTTTATTTTATCCATGTTGAAAGTTTTGTAAAATTTTAAAAATCTTGTTATTTCTTCTGATTTTTCATCAAAATCTTCTGATTTCTTCTGATTTTTTGTCCAAAATCTTCTGATTTTCAATGAAATTTAGTTGGCAGGTATGCATTAATGTTGCTATAGTGTATTTTTGTCTTGCAAACACATAGTAATTGTAAAATATACCGTAAAGTTATCCCATAAATATAGAATCTTAATTGTATGTTAAGAAAAATCTGAATTTTTTTTAAATATTGAGTCAGGCGTGGTTTAATATATTTTCCACGCGTCGGGCCTGTTTTCACTGAATTTTGTATGGGCCGGGCCAAGGTAGCTTTCGTTCGGCCTGGCCCTACCCTGGAAATTCCGGCCCGTGCAGACCCTAATCTACAGCCTGCTTATTTTTTTCTTCTTTTCAAATTATGCTCTACCAAGAGCCATTTCGCTGTAGAAAAGCGCAAATTTCGAGGGGAAGAGTATTGAATGAAGGCTTATAAAAAATATGCACTCATTGACATCTGGTGCAGCCCATAACAGAATTTGGGGGAGGATCAGCATTGTTAAACGAAAGGGAGAGGGGGGGGGGATGAAGATTCGTACTCAGGCATCTTCTAAAAGACTGGTTTTTGTCTCCTGGTTAGGGGTAGGACAAAGAATATCTTATTGGTTAAAACAAGACAAGGGGTTAGGAAACGCAGGACAGAGGGTTTGCTAGTTTCATTCCAATCAGGCTCTGGGTAAGGGTTGCCGTAACTGAAACGTTTATCGCTAATTTGGCGAATGTTTTGCACTTTTTGCAACATGTTTTCAGTTTCAATTCATTTTTTCCACTAAACAGGATGATTTTATGACCCCGGAAGAGCCGAAAGAAAAACCCGGAAGGGTCGACAGAAAGACCCGGAGCACAATCACCCTGTTTAATTAATCTTCAGTGGATTTTAAAATATAATATATTTTCAGTTCATCTGATTATAAATAAAGGTTTTGTCTACAGCTTATTAAAAAAATACAATGAAATTGAATTTGTGTAAAGCTAAACTTGGTAAAATACATCATTTGGTTGCAAACCTGATTACAAAATCTCAGTTCCTTCAAAAATGTTGGTAAGATGATACCTTGATCACAGAAGATCCAACCAAAATAGTCTTAAAGCATTATTATTAAGCAAAGAGTGGGTTTAGGAGGGGTAGAACATGTGTGTGCCTCATACACCCCGCCCCCCCCTCCCCAAAAAAAGTGAAACTGTTCTCATGTGTTTGATCTTATAATTGGTTACAGCCTTTTATTGAAATAAAATTAGTCAGAAGATTTCATTTAACATGGTTTACTCATGTAGTTAATTTCAAGTGCAAGTAGTCTATATTTTTTAACATGTCATTAATTGATATAATGTTTTAATATTTCTGCAATTATGTGAGCTAAGCCGCAGGTTTTGCTGTTACATATTATTTGGTTTGAAATCATGAGAACAGTTCATAAACTGTATCTATGTCCCGCGACACACGTCTTTTCAAATTCTTCCATTACTTAAACCATACAATTTTTACATTTCTGGTTTTCAAAATGTAAGTAAATTTTGTTGCTTTAAAGTAGGGTCGAGTTTCAATTAAAGGCATATTTTTTTATTGGGTAGAAAAATCCTTTTTATAATCAGTTTAATCTGAAATATATTTTTCTACTTTTCATAACTTTAGAAAGAAAATAATCCTATATAGTAAAAGTTGATTGAACCTACAAATCTGAAGAAAGACAATGTAGAACCACTGGTAATAGAAGCTGTCAGAATGATTTGAGCAGAACTGTAGAGGAACTGTAAAAGTAAAACAAGAGAAGAAAAAAGATCCAGGTGGATTTTTATTTATTATCTTTCCAATTAAGCTATTTTATTGCAAAGTGTTGGGGAGGGGTAATGTTTGTTCATTTATAATTTGTATAGAGCTACTTTTATACTTGAAAAATTGTGATGTTTGGATAAGTTTTTTAAAATAAATTTTATATAAAATTCCTTTGTTGCTAAATTATTACAACATGAAAAAATACAGTAAAGCTTCTGTAATGGACACTCCCAAATAGCGGAGCTTTTGTCATCTCATCACATCTGATTATAAATTTAGCTTTTATCTACAGCCATTGAAGAAACTTTGAATGTAAGGTGATAAATATGAATATTTTTCTCTCCTTAGTTACAACGTGGGGAACAAATTCTCACAAGAGATCATTTAACCTGGATGACCTGGATAGTAGGACTGGGCGATATTAGGATTTCTACATCGCGATACATCATTGAGGCTATATCGTGATACATCCCGATATTAGACTTTTAGTATTACAAACATGGTTGTAATTTTAATATAAAATTTAAGAGTATTTATTATACATACACATTAAGCTTATATTATGTTTTAAAAAACTTTTTTCTTTAGGCTTATGTTTACAGACAAAAATGCAAAATATAATAAAATTTGCTGCAAAAAAAAAAAAAAAAAAAAAAAAAAAAAAAAATGTTATGATTAATTAGAAGAATCTTTTTTAAAATGAGCTTTAATTCTTAAAATAATATCAAAAACCAGAATTTGATATTTAGATATATTTCACTTAACTATTCCACCTTCATATTTTTATGGAATTATCTTTAATATGAACGATAGTATTAATTTGCGGGCGTAGCCCGTCTCCTGTACTGAACAAAATCTGAAATAAATGACACTTAACTATTCACACTGAAATTTTCATGCAATTATGTTTAATATTAATGATTTTATTTATTTGCGGGCGAAGCCTGCGTTTCTATACTGCCCAAAGTTCTATTTCTGATAATTAGATAGGTAACACTTAACTATTCACCCTCGTATTTTTATGCAATTATCTTTAATATTAACGATTTTATCAATTTGTGGACGTAGCCTGCCTCCTGTACTGGCCAATATTTAATTTCTGATATTTTAATGTATTACGCCAGTGGCAGAACTATCTTTAAGTGTCTGCAACGCTAATTATATTTTAACAGATTTATTTGATTTTTATATTTTGTCTTCATTTTTCTAAAAATGTCTGCCAATGTTAGTCAATGTTGTTTTATACTCATAAAATTTTTTTCTGAAATTATACGTTTGAGAAATATTAAATAGGAAGTATGCAGTATCGTATTTATATATTTTTTTTCCCTTCCACGAAATTATCTACTTTTTTGCTGATTAATAAATTACACAAAGAAAGATTAAAAATTTCCATGAACAAACATTTATTTATTGGTGTATTTATTATTATTTTGAATTTAAGGGGCATCGCAGAATATTGGCTGGTTCGTAAGCATTGATTTTACATAAATTTAAATATTAGAAAATCGTCAAAACTAATACTAATATGTATCCATATATTTAAAGCTGTTTGGTAATTCTGTCAAATCTATTCCATCGAAATTCGATCGAATACGCATGCGTCAAAAAATCACCGGCCAATGAGGTGAGGGTCTATGACTGTCTCTACAAACGTGTTTGGGATCGTATCATCTGTTGTTTTTTTCTGTTGTCACGTTGCGTTAAACCTAGGAAGATATTTATCTAGAACTCACTGTGGAGTGTTTAGAAGGTATTTATTTTATTTATTTATTTTATTTATTGTAATTTGTATGAATACTTAGATGTCCATTTCGGATTTACTGTTTAAAAATGAATTTAGGCTCATAAGTTGGCGAAATCCCGATGGAAATTTTTTTTTTAGATCTCTATCATTTTGTTTATATAGTACAGAAAATAATTATTCAAACGTGTAGAACACGTAATACAAAATTGGACCACTTATGGTCTGTTTATTATCGGGAATGAATCTTATGGTGTTCCGATTGATAATGAATTCGATTATGTAAATATAATGTCAAAAGACAGTACGCACGGTAGTAATATTTTTATTATTATGTGTTCGAAAAAAGCGAATCTGAGCGCCTGAATATAAATTATAAAATATTATTTCTATATTTAGCAACTAAATATTTAATAAATATGCAGGAATGTGACTAGCTTTATGTGAATGTATAATATATGTAAGTCTGAACTTTAGCATTATTTTTTAACAGAAATATATTATCTCTATTCGATTTAAAAGTTTTGTCATTACATAAGTGTGCTATTTAATTTGTAAAGAGTATGTATGCATTATATTGTTTGTATGTATACAAATGTTTAGAATGTTTTGATTTGTAAACTCTTAATATTTGAATAATGTTTACATTATATTTGTTTGTATGTATACAAACAATATATGTATACAAAGAAGTATATATACAAACAATATTAATATTTACATTGTATTGTTTGTATGTATACAAATCTTGAATGTTTTAATTTATTACATTCATTTTTTACCAGTTTGCATGTCCGTTCATGGGCGATTCATATGAAACTCATAATTTGTCACAAATTGGTGATTTTATTGATTTAGTGCTTTGCCCAAGAATGTGGAAAACAAAACTATTTTTGACATCGGGTGAAATGAATGAGGTTATTTCGGTTTTTATTTTGTATATAAAAAATGTTATATGTAAAAAAATCCTGGCCATTAATCACATTGTTTTTTGTATATTTAAAGACGATTACTTATTCTTTGTAATTATTTTTTTGCTGGGGGTTTTTGAGCAAAATAATATTACTTCATAGCTAGAACCAGTTCCGCTAATCATTAATATTTTCTTAATCCTTTGACCGCTGAGCAAATGGGCAAATTTGTAATGTTTTTTCTGTTATTTTTTTTAAATGTCAAAAAAAGATAAATTTTCAAAATTGGTATAAAAAACTTAGGTACTTCTCTATTATCCCATCGTCCACTTTTCATAACAAAATACTATTGCCAAAATGTATGATTAAATGCCAAAAATGCAATCCCATTTACTTGATGTCGGAAGCATTATACGTGTTTGTTATGTCGTCAAGTGGTTTTTAATTCAACATTTGCGCGTATTAATGACAACGTTCTCCCGTTTATTTGGCGTTACAGTTTGGCGATAGTTTTTTGTTATGAAAAGTGGTCGATGAGATAATAGAGAAGTACCAAAACTTAATTACGTATATGAGTAGATTCCTTGACTATATTAATCATTACTCAATATTTTAAAACTGCATCATATTTGTAGAATTATATTAATTTAAACAATGCGTCTATTGAAGTGTGAAGAAGCACATACTTCTATGAAGAACCATATATTTACATAATCGTTTTCATTAGCAATCGGAACACCATAAGATTCATCCCCGATAATAAACGGACTATAAGTGGTCCAATTTTGTATTACGTGTTCTACGATATTTTACGTACGTTTGAATAATTATTTTCTGTACTATACACAAAATGATAGAGATCTAAAAACACAATTTCCATCGGGATTGATTTTGCGAATGTTAAATGAGCCTAAATTCATTTTTAAACAGTAAATCCGAAATGGACACCTAAGTATTCATACAAATTATAATAAATAAAATAAATACCTTCTAAACACTCCACAGTGAGTTCTATATAAATACCTTCCTAGGTTTAATGCAATGTGCAAGAAAAAAAAAAACAGGAGATGATCCCAAACACGTTAATAGAGACAGTAATAGACTCTCACCTCATTGGCCGGCGATTTTTTTGACGCATGCGTATTGGGTCGAATATTGTTGAAAAATGATTTTGAAGAAAAAATCGGGAAATTCACAAAATGGTTTCGGGAAAAACTTCACCAAATGGTTTAAAAATTCTTTGAGTGACAGCGGGAAAAAAATTTCGTTTTACATTCAATCATCGCAATTGGCGAGTGTGACTATTAAGTTTAGCCAGTACTGGCAATAACATCAATTACCAATTTTCAGTATTACTCGCCGATTGGTGAGTGTTAATTTTGTCTTATATCACAAACTGTATTTACATATACTAGATATAATGATTATGAACCATGATTTTTCTATTATTGGGCGAGATTCATGTTTTTTCAGCAATTCTTTGACGAAATTCATGTTTTTTCAGCGATCCTTTGAAGAATTTCGCATTTTTCTCATGATCCTTAACGAAATTCGCATTTTCCAGCGATTCTTTGATAAAATACATTTTATTCCGCAATTTTTAGACGAAATTTAGTAAAAAAGCATCACCTTTTGGTGAACTTTCCTTTTTTGCGATTCTTTGACAAAATTTGCTTATCTTTCACGATCCTTTTGCATAATTAATGTTTTTTCTGATGTCTTTTAACGAAAGTCATGTTTCCCCATGATCCTTTGATGAATTTAGTGTTTTTTCCTCAATCATTTGACGAAATCTGTGATTCCCCCCCCCCCCGCGAAGATTGGTTAGATGTTTTTAGTCTGCAGGTGCCCTAAAAAGTCTGTGACGCCCGTTGCTGCATTGCACACATTCTTTCTTCCATGGTGCATCGAACGAAGAAAATTCATTGTAAAGAATCATTGTTTCATTCTTGACATTTCTGGAAAGAAACAACGTTCAACTCATTGGCTGAATTGTAAAGGGCGAAATGTGTCAAACATTAGCGGAAAGAAAGTGCGCAATTTGTTCGTTCATGGATAAAATCATGAAATTCATTAATCAATAGTTGATAAATTCGTCAATCGATAGCGGAAAAATCGCAAAATTCATTAATCGACAGTGGAAAAATCGCAAAATTCATCAACTGGTTTCGGGGGAAAAAGTTTTCGAATATCGTCAAATGGCTTCGAGAAAAAAAATCACAATCCGTCAATTTCGGAGAAAAAATCGTGAAATTCGCCAAATGGTTTCGAAATTTGTCGAGCGACAGCGGAGAAAAAAATCTTTTTCCATTCAATCATCGCAATTGGTGAGTGTGACTATTATGTTTGACCAGTGGTGGCAATAAAGTCCATTGCCAAATTTTCAGGATTACTCGCTGTTTGGCAAGTGCTAATTTTGTCCTATACTTCAAAACCCTTTTGATCATATCATCAGTGTGCAGGACAATTTTTTTTACGTGAACCATTTGATGAATTTTGTGATTTTTCCATTATCGATTGACCGATTTTACTGCTATCGATTGTTGAATTTTATAATTTATCAACTATTGATTAGCGAATTTCATGATTTTTTCCATGAACGTTTGACGAATTACGCAAAAAAATTAAGAATATCGTTAAATTGTCTTGGGTAAAAAAAAATTTAATATTGTCAAATGCCTTCGAGAAAAAGTTGCAAGTTGGAACGCCTGTGACCTCTTTTTCATGTTATGCATCTCGGGTCTATCCCCCCAAGTGGGACACTTTTCTAAATTTTGCAGACACCTCTCATGTGATATATCGCTGGAAAATTCTTTGACCGCTTATTCATGTTATGCATCTCCGGGGTCCATCCCGCCACCCCCCCTCCCCCCCCAAAGGGTACTTTATAAATTTTGCACACAACCCTCATGTTATATATCATTGGAAAGGTCTGTGACTGCTTAATCATATTATGCATCTCGGGTCTATCCCCCCCCCCCCCCCAAGTGGGACACTTTTCTAAATTTTGCAGACACCTCTCATGTGGTATATCGCTGGAAAAGTCTTTGACCGCTTATTCATGTTATGCATCTCCAGGGTCCATCCCGCCACCCCCCCCCCCCCCACCCCCCCTAAGGAAGGAACTTTTATAAATTTTGTTGACACCCCTCATGTTATATATTGTTGGAAAGGTCTGTGACTGCTTAATCATATTATGCATCTCCGATGTCCATCTCCCCACTTTGCCCCCCCCCCCCAAAGGGTACTTTATAAATTTTGCACACAACCCTCATATTATATATCATTGGAAAGGTCTGTGACTGCTTAATCGTATTATGCATCTCTGATGTCCATCTCCCCACTTTGCCCCCCCCACCCCCCCAAAGGGTACTTTATAAATTTTGCACACAACCCTCATGTTATATATCATTGGAAAGGTCTGTGACCACTTAATCATATTATGCATCTCAAATGTCCAACTCCCGACTTTGCCCCCCCCCACCCCACCCCCCCAAGGGATACTTTTCTAAATTTTGTTGACACCCCTCATGTCATATATTGTTGGAAAGGTCTGTGACTGCTTAATCATATTATGCATCTCCGATGTTCATCTCCCCACTTTGCCCCCCCCCCCCCCCCCCAAAGGGTACTTTATAAATTTTGCACACAACCCTCATGTTATATATCATTGGAAAGGTCTGTGACTGCTTAATCGTATTATGCATCTCTGATGTCCATCTCCCCACTTTGCCCCCCCACCCCCCCCAAAGGGTACTTTATAAATTTTGCACACAACCCTCATGTTATATATCATTTTAAAGGTCTGTGACCACTTAATCATATTATGCATCTCAAATGTCCAACTCCCCACTTTGCCCCCCCCACCCCCCCAAAGGATACTTTTCTAAATTTTGTTGACACCCCTCATGTCATATATTGTTGGAAAGGTCTGTGACTGCTTAATCATATTATGCATCTCCGATGTTCATCTCCCCACTTTGCCCCCCCCCCTCCCCAAGGGGTACTTTCTAAATTTTGCACACAACCCTCATGTTATATATCATTGGAAAGGCCTGTGACCACTTATATCATATTATGCATCTCCGATGCCCATCTCCCCACTTTGCCCCCCCCCCCCCCCAAGGGGTACTTTCTAAATTTTGCACACAACCCTCATGTTATATATCATTGGAAAGGTCTGTGACCACTTAATCATATTATCCTCCCCACTATGAAATTTGTCAAGTTAAAGCAACTATAAATTTTATTTTTATGGTACTATCAAGTTGTTTGCCGTCAAATTTTGACGGGTTCCATCTAGTATTAATAAATGTCAGTAGTATTATCAAATAGCGTTTTTCATTTTCTGATAAAGTGATAGATCTTGAGTATAAAGATGAAAATAAGCAGTCGCCACTCGTCGATTAAACTTTAAAAACTGGTGATTAAAAATATGAAAAGAATCGGCCAAATGCAGGATTTTCCAATTTAATCTGTACCCATTCCTTTTTTTTTTTCCCTTTCCCCCTACACCTCTGACGTTTCCGATTTCACATTGCTGCATCGTCCTACATCCACTCTCATTTTAGAAATAATTCAACAGAATTTAAAAATTAATTATTCTATAACATTAATTTTTAATAAAACATTATTTTTAAATGAACATTTTATTTTGAATTTATTATTTTGTCTTTTTTGCACGTGTGAAATAAGAAACACATATATTTCATGCATCTCTCCATGTTCCTCACATCTTATTTGATTTTAGTATTATTATACAATATTTTCTTCAAAGAAATAGTGTCTCAAACAAAATGCTAAAAGAAAGTACTATTACCCAATAATGTAGCCAGTTTTTTTTTTTTTTGGGGGGGGGGATTTTATAGATTCATTAATTTAATAGTCAGCTGTACTTGCACATTACTTAGTATTTCTTATACATGCATTATGGCAATCAGTACTTAGAATGTTCAGGGTTAGCAAAAAGCGTGGCAAAATTTTATCAAAGTATTTTTTTTTTTCAAGATAGCAGTAATTTTTTTTAACATTAGAATTTCAATCTGCTCCAAAAAACAGTTTTTATTGCTCCAAAATTAGATTTTTGCTGCTACAAAAATGGATTTTACTGCTACAAAATTAGATATTTGCTGTTACAAAGTTGCTACAAAATAGCTTTCGTGCACTTTCATCCCTGTTATTAGTATAGATAGATAAACAATATTGAAGAAAATACCTATAACAGAATTAGAAAATTACAGACAATTTTATGCAATAGATCATAGGTCCCCTTTAATTGCTGGTTACCATTTGTATACTTTTATAAGTTACATCTTATGTCAAAGATAGCAATTTTTTTATTTAGGGGATTTTATAAAATGTGATATACACCCATAGAAATGGATAAGATTAAATTCCAAAAGAGCTTGATATCAAGCTGAAATTAAGACTTCTTCTTTTTTCGTTATTTAGGAACAATCTCAGATACAACAGAGCCCTGATTTTTCCTTCGACAGTGAATCTTGGTATTTGCAGATCGACTACTGCGACCCATCACCCTAGATTTTCTTTAGGCTTGAATTATTGATAATAATTTTACACAGTAACAAGTAAGTTTGTCTTATGTTTGGTAACTGCAACTTTATCTCATATTGAAGTCAGAAATTGTTCTTTGTTTGAGACTAAAATTAGTTGTAATTGATTGTACCCCCATGAAGATTCATGGGGGTACATTCTAAGGGTTTTATCAATTAAAATATTTCTATTATTTACTTGCATGTATGTTAACTTACTAATTTCTTTAATCAATAATTTACCAGCACAGTAATATATATTTATCTTAAGATATGAATTTTTTCAATGATATCTATTTGTTTTGCCTTTATCAATTGTAACTTATAAATGTTTCTTTCAAGATTTGCTGTAAAATTTCAAGAAAGATTTTAAGATTTGCTGTAAAATTTCTGGAGGTCAAACATATACCCAAAGGTTAGTATTTTTCGTTGCATTTTTTAAATTTGTTTGACTTATTTTGTGCATGTTTAACTATAACTTAAAGAAGTTATTGATAATTGCTTGGTTCAAATTTGAGTAGCTGTATTTCAATTTTCATTATAAAATGTTATTTTTCACAAAATAGGGCCCAAGAAAAAAAAATCTACCTCTGCCCTTTAAAATGGTAACTGCTTCAATAAATTTTTCAAAATTTCTGGAAAAAACAGTTTTTAAAACTTTTTTCCAGGGGGTGATTCCTGTCTGAAAATTTCAGGCATCCTTTTCCGAAAATTTGAAATTTAGTTATCAATTCCGAAAACTTAGATAAACACAAGAAGAAAAAAAAAATCTGGAATAGAGAATGAAGCTTCTGATGGTATTTTTAATGTTTCGAATTCTCTATCTCAATAGTTTACAGAAAGATAAAACGGCCACGACAGAGCTATTGAAAATATCTTTCCTAGCTTAAAATGACATGCAGCTGCACTGCAGTGATGAGAGCTGAAATGGGGTCATGGGCTCCCTAAAGCAAAGGAGGGCCATTCCAACTCCCTGCGACTCTCCTCCCCTTACACGCATCTCATAGTTCTAGTACCATATATCGTAATTAGAATCTGTCGAGATGCACTTTACTCTCTGGTCGCATGACCTTGGACTGGGCCAAACTAAGAGCAGAGAGAAATTAAATTGAATTCTTCTAAAAAGAAAGATATAATGGTCTTATTTGCAGAAATTTCCGGGACTGAGCCAGCCAAAAATCAATCATAACAGGCCTGGCCCATACAAAAAATCAATGAAACAGTCCCGGCTCCACCCAATCCAATATCTACAAAATTCTGTTTTTTTTTTTAAACATATCTACAGTTAAGATTCTTTTAAAGAATACTGCATCCATATTTATGAAAAAAATTATCTTAGTTACTATATGTTGACAATATAAAACAACTCAACCTAATATTCTCTTCTCTTGTACGGCATATTACTCTAGTTCTTTTGTACGGCAAAATCACGTGACCACCCCCTAATCAGTGCTTAGTCAAAAACAGGAACAAACATATTCTAACATGAATGTATGACGTCATGGACCATGTGTTCAGTAACATAAAAATTACGAAAAAATCACGTGACCCTCCCCTAAACTATTCAGCAAAAAAACAACTCAACATATTACCCCCGTTATCCTAAATGAAAAATCACGTGACCTCCCCCGCCTTCCCCCCCACCATGAGTGCAAGTCTTCAGTCTCAGGACTGATTTCAGTCCTGGAGAGATTTTTGATTAATAATAGTAAATTCTATTTCTATATACTTAATAATACCAATTTTACTATCAAGAGCTTTTAATCACTATCTTTTATTGCAAGAGATCAATTTTTAGCCATAATGCAAGACATAGACATCTTCTAGTCCATTTCAATATGGTTATTCCTAATACTCAGAAAAGTTTTCAGTCTTGGCTTGGATGGATTTCTTGCACACATGCCCCCCACTAAACTATTCAGCAAAAAACAACTCAACAAATTACCCCCATTATCTTACACGAAAAATCACGTGAACTTCCCCCCTCACCCTCTAAACTATTCAGCAAAAAAACAACTCAACAAATTACCCTCGTCCAACAGTACGAAATTCCCCGCACTTCCGGTTTAAGCCCCGCCTCCTCGTGACGTCACTTCCGTCACTCAAACGGCCCGGCTTAATACTAGTTGTTATAATTCTTGTTTTTATGCAATGATGCAGCTGCCACAAAACAGCAAGCAAGGCTGCCATTTGCTGCTAAAATGCTACTTTTTGCTACTATTTTCAGCTTCAGGAGACTAAGGCAACTTTTTTAAGCAAAAAAGGCTTGAAAAGCAACTATTTCTAACAAATAGGCAACTATTTTATGAAAAAGGAGACTTTTTGAAAATTTTATTCTAGCTTTTTCAAATACATATTGCAGGAAATGAAACAACAATAATTTTTTTTTACCATTCCAGTACAATTTTTCCTCATGTTCGATACCACCACCAAACAGTACTTTTCTTGACCAAAGTCAATTTCACTCATTTTTCTATTAATTGTTCTAATTACTACTGCATAGTAACAGAAAGCAAATAATCAATTATATCCTTTGATCTCCCAGAATACGTAGTATTAAATCATTAAAGTTCTATTTCTCAAACGAAAAAAAAAATGCCCTGTTGCTGACTAATAACAATAAATAAATCATCTAAATAACCTCCTCCATTAATTCTTACTATTAGCTCATACTCTCTCTATATATATCTTGTTCAAATTTCCAATCGTTAATAAAATACTTTCTATTCATCCACTCAAGATCAAATAATTTTTTTTAAACTTGTAGTGGATGACACTTTATGTTAATACAGTTTTTTTCAAATATTAATTCATTAATTAAATTTAATTAATTTTAGTTTTAAATGGGAGAAAAAAATTCCCATTGTTTTCATAAATGAAATGAAAGATTAATCTGAAATGAGTGATGCCACAGAAATAAAATGCTGCAACGATGATTATAAAATAATGTTCAATAAAGATAACGTGGGACATTAATGCTGCACAGGTTTATTTTATATATTTATGATTGAAAAGTAGGAATTGACTTAATTTTTTTTTATATTACTTGTTTTAAGAAAGGACATCTGCCCTACTTACTGATCACTGCTTCTAATAACAGTAAATAAATAATGATCATCTAAATTCCCCCCCCCCCTCATTCAAAATTTACTCCTCCCCCCCACAATATAGAAGGAAATTTAAAATCTGTTTTTATATTTAAAAAAATTTCCTGTCCTACTCGTTGTTCTCTAGTGCAATAAATAAATAACCAGGCTTATAAACTACCCCTTCCTTCCAAAATTTTTGGTTCTTCTCTTTTCCCAACCTCTCCAGCATGCAGATTTTCAAATCTTTCAACACTTTGTTTTAAGAAAAATAATTCTGCCCTATTTGTTGTTAACTAATGACATTAAATTAAAAAAAATTAATCATTCACCTCTCCCTCACAAATTTATATTTCTCCCCCCCCCCCTAAAGTTGTCATATTCATTGCTTTTTAGTAACAATAAATAATTAATCAATCATCTAAAATATCCCCTCCCTCCCATGCCCAATTTCTGTTTTCTCCCACTTTTGCAATTTCACTCTTTAAAATATTTAAAATTTGAACTTTATAAAAAAAAAAAAAATTGCTGTATTTGATACTTTGTAATACAGTAGAGTCGCGGTTATCCGAGTTAATGTGGACCAAGCTCACCTCGGATAAGCGAAAAACTCGGTTTAACAGGATTTATATAAATTGTCACTAATTTAAGAGATAAAATATAAATTTACACACAATTTATTAATTTGTATAGTATAATTATAGTCATTGTGATGTACACTGCAAATGCTTGCAGAATAAAAACAGGTAATGAATTGTTTATTTGAAAAAGTCCTTGATATATACTGTTTGTCGATCACAAGAATAGCTCTCGCCAAGAAGTCTGTGCCTGTCTGTTGCCGTGGAAACAAGACTCGCTCCATTTTCGACAGGGGAAGCGAGAAGATAGGCATTCACATTGGTTTACTGAGCGCCTTGAAGGGGTGTTGGCGATGTTTTTATTATTATTACTTTTTTTTTGGTAATTATTTTAATCGATTCATCGAGTGAAAGAAAACTTTCATATATTATTTATATGATTATATTTAGATTTTACAAATGAAAATAAAATATGAATCAATATGAATTAATCATGAAATTTATTATAGTAAAAATTAAATTAAATTAACTTAAATAATTGTTTCAAAATTAATATTTTCATAGCCATTAGTAATTATCAATGACTTTAAATTATTAATGCAACGACCGAACTTCAGTGATTATTATAAATTTCAGCATGTATTTTCAAACAATTTGCAAGGATGGATACATTTTTTTTATCATTAAAAATATAAATAATAATAATACCTTCTAAACTTTTAGAATTTTATTCAATCATGTGAAAGTCCTCTAAATCACTCTCAGAAGTATCGGTTTCTTCTGAATCAGAATCGCCGGTATTAATGTTAAATGACAGTTTGTCCCATAAATCCTCTAACAGTCCATCTTTTTCCCAGTAATTATTTTCAACGTTTTCCACGTGTTTTCAATGCGCTGTCCATTCTGCCGAAGTAACCTCAGTGATAGCTGTTTCTCTCAAATATTTGCGTCTCCAAAAAACAATATCTGGTCTTTACATGAGAACTTTTCTTTTATTCACGCACTTTTTCCATCGAAAATTCATTGAATGTAAGACTTTGAACAATGTGTCTCTTTTCCACGAAAGTCCAATTTTTTCTTTCAACACGGGTAATAATTTTCTGAGAGATAGTACTTTTCCTTCTCCCATATAAAAGTCTTGAATCGTTTGACGTATAACGCACTTGTCAAAGTCATCTATTTCGCAGTTTCGTTCACTAGGTCTTTTACGATGTTTACCAGTTAATTTTAAAACTGTCGATAAGCTCAATGCAGGAACTTAATTTTTTTTTTTTTTTTTTTTTTTTTTGTAGGTTCACATTTGCTTGGGAGAGGAATTAATACAGTTTTAGATGAAGCTTCACTGGAACAAAATTCCGCAACATTATATACGATTTTACGTGCTTGCGATTTCAAGACTTCACCTTTCCTAAACTGAAAGGGCATCTTTCCACTTTAACAAATTAGCAAAATTATTTAAACAAATGGGAACAAATAATTTAAAAAGCAAAAGCAAAATTAAATCAAAAATAAGATAACGCCTGCAACTGCTGATCCGAGAAGAAGAATGACGTAGGGTTACCTTTTATTCCGCCAATTCCTCACGCGCGTATTCCCCATTCGAAATGGATAGGTCTTGTTACTATAGCGACCGCCACTAACTAGACTTTTTGGCGGGAGCTATTCTTGTGGTCGACAAACAGTATATATATATATATATATATTTTTTTTTTTGTGGGATGATAAACGTTTTTTTTTTTTCTGAAATATTACGCCATTTTTTTTAGTGTAATCAATAATCAATATTGTAGGTGTAGCCTCTTCTTGCTGCTCATTGTAATAAATGACTTTTTTCAATAGAACTTAGACCTTCAGAATGCGTAATTTTTTTCTGATTACCATCATCACTGCTCTCTTGTTTGCGATTTTCAACCATATCTGTAATCATGTCATCTGTAATTTCTTGCTGTTCATCTGCACTCATCCACTCAGCAATGTCTTTTTCAGTAAGGGTTTCAGAAACAGGAAGTGTTTGTGCTAAGCTCAATAAAGATTTGTCATCAGATGCTTCATTTTCATAATTTGATTGTCAATGAAGTGTAAGGTGGAAATGAAAGAAAATTCATAAAATTTTGATTTTTTTTATCAAAATAAGAGAAAGAGTTTTTTTTTTCTTTTTTGTGACTCTGTTAAACCGAAACTCGGTTAAGCGGGACTCGGATAATCGCGACTCTACTGTAATAATAAATATCAATGACATAAATTCACTCCCCCCTGAAAATTTTCATTTATAAATAATTTTCAACCTTAGCCAACTATGTTGTAGTATTCTACAAAAAATGTCATTTCAAAGTAAGCAAATATACACGTAAAATAAAAACTTCCCTTATACTGTAGTTTCAAACTCTTTAAAATATTTAAAATCCCTTAAATCTGCAGTTTAGGAAAAGTTCCAAGAAAGATTTCTTGAAGTTCATTACGAAAGCAAAAATGAAATGCTGGAAATATCACTATTACATCTGCAACTAACAAGAGCTATATATCAAGTGTTGATCCTAAAGTTGCAGCAAACTAAACTCAAATGTCATGAAAACTAGAATGGATTTACTTTTAACAATTTTGTTACATAATAATTAGATAATATGTAAAAACAGTACTGAATTTGTGTGGATTGTTTATAAAATTTTGTATTGTTGTAATCAGAAAAACGTTATCATTTTTAAGGAAAGATTAGGGAATAGTTTAAAATTTGTAAAAGGGAAATAATTATCTACCCTGATCTCAACACTGTGACTATTTTGGATAATACTTTATATGCAACTATTTTGCTACTAAATCAGCCATGATATGCGACTATTTTTGGCTTCAAAGGCTACTAAAGCAACTATTTTGAAAATTTTTTGGAATGGCAGCCCTGAGCAAGTGAGTTGTGTATCGTAACTATCAGCTAAAATCAGAGTTCATTCTAGGATCAAGGGCAGGCAGGGTGCACTTTCCCATAAAAGGGCACTTCGGAGACAAAAAGGGCACACTCATGAATTATTACACATTACTCCAGTATGCGAGTGTGTGTATATATATATATATATAGTGTATTTACAAACTTTGATTTTATTGATATATCGGTAGGGGTCGGGAAAAAATTACTTTTTTATTGTAGTGAACTGCAACTACTTTATCAGAAATGTAGTTAACTACAACTACAATTACTTGTTTTAAAAAATAGTTGCTAGAAACTAGTTTTCAAAAGTAGTCCCTACTTCGCTATTTTCAGATCTTGTCAAAGGATTCAATCTGCACTAGAAATTGAAGATACTAATTAAATAACTAAGAGACCACTCATTATATCGCGTTTCTGGGGATACAATTAAATAAATGCAATATAACTGAAGGCATTAAAAAATTAAGGAAGATAACATACAAGAAAATGTTTTGTGTTTGTCTCCAAAATGTTAGTTTATACACAAACTACTAATTTCGTAGCAAAATTAAAAGAGATATAAACTAGAAAATTACAGAAAAACAACTCTAAATGCAAACAATAAACAAATCTTTAAATAGAGACATTTTGAATAATAAGGAACCCGGCATTAAAACATGAAGACCTAATAACGAGTAAATAGACAAATGTTGCTATAGCAAGAAAATTAATTTCTTGGTAGGCTAGTACTAGATTTTAGCAGCAAGTATCAATGGGAAAAAGCTATGACTTCATGCGATGCATTACTAATACACTGCAGCTGAGATTTGCCATTGAGATTCGCAAATTGTTGAACAGAAGAAATTTTGCACAAAAGAAGCAAGTTTCGGTCACATGATTTGTAGAATGGCACATTTTTTCCCCTGAAGTAGCGTTAAAAGTAGCCTCATTTCTTGCTACTTGTTTTTTGTATCGTGCTAGTCGCTGCACTACATTCTTCAAAATGTAGTGCGCTATATAAAGGTGAACATAAAGAATTTCGCTTAGTAGCCACTGGCCGGTATGTTGATTTTTTTTTTTTAGTAGCCAGTCACTGGCAAGTGAGAATAATTTCTTTAATAGCCAGTAAGTAGATTTATGTCACTGAATATTTAAGAATCGTGTGTATTTCACCAATTAGTTTCGAAAAAATTGCAGATTTCGTCATTCGTGAGCGTAAAAATCATGAATTTCATCCATCGCGAGCGTGAAAATCATTAATTTCGTCGATCGCGCGCGTAAAAATCATGAATTTCGTCGCTCGAGTGCGTAAAATTCATTAATTTCGTCGATCGCGCACGTAAAATTCATTAATTTCGTCGATCGGGCGCATAAAAATCATTAATTTCGTCGATCGGGCGCATAAAAATCATGAATTTCGTCGATCGAAACTCGTAAAAATCACTAATTCAACGACCGGGCGTGTAAAAATCATGAATTCCATCATTCAGGAGCTTAAAAGTCATGAATTTCGTCTAACGGGTGCGTAAAAATCATGAATACCGTCTAACGGGTGCGTAAAAATCATGAATTTCGTGAAACGGGAACGGAAAAATCGCGAATTTTAGAGAAAAAAGGAAATCGGAAAATCCTGCATTTGCCCGGTTCTTTCCATATTTTTAATCGCCCGTATTTCAAGTTTAATCGCCGATTAATGACTGGCGAGTGCTTATTTTCACCTTTAGCACTATACTACAAGCTACTGTAGCTTCGCTACTTTCAACCCCTGGGCATGGGCAAGGCTTGACAAATGCAGTCGTCAGGTTGCCGCTGGCAACCAAGTTGTTTATCTGGCGACTAGGTTATTTAATCCGGCAGGGTTTTTTTTTGTTCAAAAGTTGACTTAAGAAATGAGCGCAAACTGTATTTATTCTCTCGTACTTTTAATAAATGGAAGAACCAAGTTAAAAAGGTATTTTCCGTCTCATGAACAGAAAATACCAATCTTTTATATTCTAGCCAGCTAGAATGTCATGTGTTCAGAGTGTGTGTAAGGGGGGGGGGGGAGGGATGTTCAGTTAAACAGTAAAAAATAGTGTCAATACAACCTCTGTGACATCTAAAACTGGATACAATGTTAAAAATTGTCAAGTTTTTTGTAAGTTTCAAATCAGATTTTTGTGTTCAGAATTAAAACTGATTATCACATTCGTTTTAAAAAAATAACATATACCGTAATTTTCGGAAGAAACGACGCGGCGTTTATGTGTTTTAAAGTTAAAATTTCAAGCTATGCGGCGTTTACATTTTTTTCACCCCAAAAATACAGGCACTAAAGATGAGAAAGTTTCATATTAATGAGATTTTTAAATAATGTGCACGGGCTGAAATTTTTACTCATTTATTAGTTTAAAATGGAAAAAAAAAGACATAAAAAAAAAATAATTTTGAATATCTATAAACATTATTTAAAAAAAAAATCAGATTAAAAAAAAATTCTTTATAATTTAATAAAACAAAATTAATTTTCTTCGAACAAAGATAGAATGTCACTGTAATTTTCATTTAAAAAAAATAACCGGTCTGACATAGTCCGGGATAAAAGGAGTTCGACACCTGACACGGCCCAGCCTGGCAAGAGTCTGCAGAAAAAAATTAAGTCCGGTCGCGGCCCAGCCCGAGTCTAAAAAAAGAAGATCGACCCCGATCTCTAACGTGTACACTTAATGTGAAAATTCTATAAAAATGATTTAAAGCAACATTCGTATTTTACTTTGGATTATAAGATCACATCCTGGACTCTAGTCTGACCAGGTCAGACTGTATTTGACCCGAACCCGATAGTTTTGTTCAAAGCCAAACAAGGACCCCCTCTCCCCCACCAAAATATATACCTGAACCCGAATCTGAAATAAAAGAAAATTAATCCATATTTTAACAGAATTATGCAAAAGTAGTCTACAGTTACATCTCTTAATATCTCATTGTCATAAATATTCAGCACTTTCTTTTGGGGGAAAAAAACCCCGAAGGAATCAAAACCCAACCCGAAACCGATCCGAACCTGAAACATTTAAAGTCTACTCGACTTGCAACAACAACAACAAAATAGCATCGACCCGAACTCCAGGTCGGATTTGCGTAAAATCGGGTTAACCGACCGGTCTGCACCCAGCAGTTGAAATAAATATAAAATATAATTGTGAAGTATTCACGCGTAATATATTTTTTAAATACATACAGTATCATAAATACACTAAATATTTATATGCAATATTAAAAGTACGACTATAAAATAGAACGCATTAAATTGCATAGTTAAAATATGTAGTATTTAAGAGAAATAGCAAACTGCTGGTATTAAGTATTATTTTTTTCCTTTTAATTACTTTGTATGTAGTATTATTGTAAACGCTTTTCAAAACAAAATCTTCTAATTGTAATCTTTATTTATTAATTTGGGATTCTGACAACTAAAATGTATCAAACATAATGATAGAGGAGTGGGAAAAAAAAAAAAAAAAAGAGAGAGAGAGAGAAAGAAGACAGTTTTTCATTTTGTAGTTAGTTAGCATGAATCATATGTTTCTGATCTTTATCTCTCCATGTGGAGAGGAATAATAAAAGTAGGTCATGAAATTTCTTGTCGATAGACCGATAAGAACCAGATTGGAAAGTCTGGTTTTGTTTTCTAGAAATTAATTTTGAAGGAAAATTATAATAGTCAGGTCCGGGAAGAGAGAGTGGGAAAAAATATTTAAAATATATGTCAGTTTTAATCTAACATATAAAACTAGCTGGTAGCCTTATTTATGTTTTACAAAATTGAATAGCGTTTTTCGTTTTTTGATAAAGGGGAAAAAATCATTTAGAAAATGCTGTTAAAGTTAATTTAGAACAGAATTTCCGGATGAGACAGCTCGAGAAAGATCGTCATGAAATAGTAATTACTTATAACTCAAGATTTAATACATTTATCGAAAACAGAAAAACGCATTCGATTTCAAGTCACTTTGATAATTATGTCAGCAGATTTGATGCTTTTACGTTTAAAAATGAATCTGTGAATTATCAGAAAGTTTCGCGTTGTTGATCAGCATATATATATATAGTTTTTTGAGAACAGCTTTAAAAGCTTTTTTTTTATGCCTGCATTTCTGATCTACAAATTCTTTTATAAATGATTAAAATGAAATAGTACTTTTATATCTGAGTTAATTGACAAAATTGGATGTAGCGTTATCTTATTTGTGCCTAGAGCTAAATAATAAAATCAATACGTTTATTGCTCATTTGTAAATAATTTTAATGTACGGCTCGGTGAAAATAAACTTCATTTTATCCCAATCAAACACGGTATTTTATTTAAGATACTTTTTTTCAATTCCGTATTTATTATTTATAACAAATTATTAATTTCATGTTTATATTTTTGTTTTCTAAATTTAGTTTATTGGTAATGTGTTAAGGGTAATGATATATCATTTGCGATTAGAGTCCATATGCCGAAATTTTGGCTGCCACATTTATGCAATTTTAGCGGGAATTTTTAATTTAAATATTATTTATAGTGTAATAATAATTTTGATTATCATATTTATATTATATTAATAATTTAATATTTGCGTGTTTGTGATTTTTAATTCAGTTTAATTAACGTTTCCAAAGAGTCCGTTAAAAGTTCAGAACTTATTCTCGGCCCTGCACGATCAATTTAAATTTTTTCATATACTGTCAGCTTTAACCGATCCTTTTAAATTTGTTATATTGGGCCAGACAGCCTGCTTAATTCTTTTTATCTATCCGGCCTGTTTAAAAAATTCTTTATTTTGCTGGGCCGTTTAAAAGAATGCCTTCATTGTGCGGGCTGGACACGAGTGAGGCCCGAGTCCTTGCAGACCTCTAAAATTGGAGGATAAAGTTGAGAAATATGCTAAATTAGTTGATATGCATTGAGGTAAATGCTTTTTAAAAGAATGAATATATCAATATTTCAGTGTTTAATATTTTAAAAATACAATGCAATAAAACCCGATCATTGAGATTAAGGATAAGTTTTGAAAAGATATTTTACATATTTAAAAAAAAAGAGAGAGAGAGAGAAGAATATTTACCCATATTTTCCTGGTGTGTGTCAGGGGGGGAGGAGAGGTCAACTTATAACTTTTTTTTTTCTCCAAATGCAGTATTTTCTCCCTCATTTTTCTCTGAAGCCCTTATCGCTGAATAACAGATTTTTAAAATACAAATTACGCACTCAAAACTCCACTAATTTTTAGAAATAAAAGTAACTAGACAATTCTGATTAGAGTTTAATCTAGGAAAAAGATATTTGTAGCTTTTTGGCTAATTGCAACCAATAACTGTTAGCCAAATAAAAATAGCTTTAGCCAAGAAAAAAAAAACTTATTTATACAAAATTTCTATATAAGTGAGTGAGTATTATTTTTAATTATGCAAGATACAAACAGTACATCACTATGTAAGATTGACCCTTCGAGATTTGGCCATACATCACACATCAAATGCTTTTTTAAATAGAAATTCTTTTTAAACTTCCCCTTCCAAATTAAGTTACTCACATTTTTGATTGTCAGTCTATTTCTCAAGTCAGTTTTTGTTATATTCACAAGACTCGATCCCCTTTCACAATCTGCTGTAGACAACAGAATTGTTGCTACAAATTCATACAAGGAAGTCACATTGGAAAACATGTCAGTAATGCCATCTTTACGGAAAAAAGAATATAATCAGCTGGTTTCATTTCTTTACCACTTGTAGCCAGAACCTGCATGAACAACTTCCATTCTGGAACCGTTTTGGTTTCATTTCCTAAGTTGGGATCATCAACAAAAAATAAACAAACTATTTTAATTTCCTCAATACTTGTTTAATGCAAATGACGTCACAAATTTTGAAGTGAGTTGCTGGGACAGAGATGGTTTGAGATTTTTTTTCATGCGGCATCATCAGGTTCACGAAATGCAGGAACAACAAAATGGAAATGATATGGTTTTTTTTTGGCTGTTGCTATTTGGCTAATCCACTAAATGCTTTGGGGGCAAAAGGTGTTTTCAGTTAGCTTTTTGGCTATTTGGCTAGCTCTAGATTAAACCCTACTGATACTCGAAATGCTGACTATACAAAAAGCACGGCCGATCAGCCGTATACAGAAAGAAGATGGTCAAATTTTCATCATTCGCCTTTGCTCCAATCAGAAATGGGCCACCCCCACCCCCCGAAAAGGAAAAGAAAATGGGGGAGCAATCATATCCTCTGAGGGAGCAATACTTTCATGTTTTTAAATATTACTAAGAGACAGAAAACAAATATATTTCTCCCTTTTCTACTGCCTCAGATCGTCAATAAATCGGACTGGTAAACAGACTTAAAATGTCGATATTATTTACCAATGCCAAAAAATTTTAACTCATGGTTTTTTTATTAAATTATCTAATTTGGGAATATCTATGCTCAGAAAAAGTCTCACCAAAGAACCTGACTAATATATTCTTTGAACTGGCCTCACGTTCGGGGTGGGAGGAGCAAGACAGGGGTGTCTTTCTACACAATGCCCATACTTTTTCTTCGTTATTTATTCCTCTTCGAAGGGCAATAAAATCAAAGGGATAATGGTCGACATAGTAATTTACGAGTTATTTTTGCTTGGTTTCCATCGCCAGTATCCTACGGACACCTAACCTAAATTTGACTCTTCCTCTTCCAATAATTACATGAAACCAACTGACAAACAGAAAAAACTCAATTTTATTATTTTCCAACGAAAAAATGTTTTTGTGAAGGACTATGTGCAGAGCTGGCCTTCTCCTTAACACTATTCTCAAATCCAAAGTGACTATTTTCTGACTCATCTCTGAATTCTTTTCTATTCGTAAATGCAATTAATTGGCATATGTTCTTATTCAGAGACTATGAAATCGAATAGCGTTTTCCATTTTTCGATAAAAACGGGACGTCGTTCAAAATATGGTGTCAAAATTGGCGGTTTAAATCAAATTTCCGAGGCGCTACAACTCTATAACGGAAGTAGTTTACAAAAAATTATACTTCATGTATATTTATGCGAAAATTTTAAAGTACATTTTAGACTATATGTCCGCCAGCCATAGAATAAAGACTAAAGTGGCGCAGTCACGATCTTCATTTGCAGGGGAGGGGGACAATTTCATTGCATTACTACATGCTCATAAGGTAGAGTTTATTAAATACGTGAAACATAAAAATCGACATAATGAAAAGCACAAGAAATGATAATTTAGCATTTGTGTTTCATAAAAGTCTCTCCTTCAATCTACAGACAAGAAAAAAAAAAAAAAAAAGGGTGAGGGGAAAGAAAAAAAGCAGTTACATACATACATACTACTTTGCTAATATTGCTTCAAACTTTTTCTTTCATTAATTTTGTGTTCAAATAGATGATCTTATTATGAACCCTTGAAACGGTTATATTATAAAAATTTCACGCTGTTTATGATTTTCTTTACTTTGGGTTTTACATATCCTATATTTATCTTAACACAAGATCTTATCAGTTTTTAAATGCTCTGAGAGAAGTTTTAACCCCCAAATCTCCCCTTTCCCCTTTGCTGCGCCAGTGCAGAATAGCAACATTAATTATCTCTAAAACTATTACATAAAAAAAAAAAAAAAAAATTCTCATCGGCCGGGCCCATGGGTCATGCTCGGGAAAATTTTCATTCACGACACTAGAACCGGGCATAACTTATTTTTCTGCAGGCTCGGACAGAGCCCTAGAGGTCTGTCAGGACCGAAATTTTCAGACCCATGCAAAATCAGTAAAATGAGGCCCGGCAAAATAACTTTTGCAAAAAATGTATAAATTTTTAAATTGCCATTATTTTAAAATTAAAATTCTTTTTAAAGAATAGCACATACATTTTTCTAGGCAAAAATAAATAAATATATTTAATTAATAAATTAAAATATAATAAAACGTATGAAATAGTACCTGTCTATGACGAAATCCTGTCTTAAACGAACATATTTTATCTGTGCAAAAAGAATATAATACATATACAATAGACGATGTACCTGCTAAGAATGGAAACTGTCTATAACGGATTTTTCATATCCTGATTTTTCTTCTCTTACTAAATCTTCATTTGAATGTAATTGTCTGAATCAATTTTTTAATCAGTGTTTATGTACTTAATTGTCTAAATGGTCATTAATGTTGTTGATATTTTGCATTCCATGCATTTCGAACATAAACTGAAAATAAAATCTATGCATAAGTGTGCTTTTTGAATAATTTTAATTTTAGGGTAATGTTGACTCAGAAATATCGGCATGTTTTGTAGAAATTCCGTCGGCTGAACTTTTTGCTTTTATACCGGGCCGGGGCCGAGGCGGACCTAACTTTTATACTGTACCGAGCCCCAAAAAATTGTTTGGTTTGGCCCATGCCGGGAAATTTTGGCAACGTGAATGACGATGCTGAAAATTTGAATCTAATCTGGGCTTTAATATAAAAGCACAATAATTCAATATTCGGTTGATTCGTGATCAGAGCGGGCTTATCCCCTCTCCACGGGATGTGCAATGACGAAGGTAGTGGCTAACTCCGGTGAATTCGAGGTTCGTTTGAAAAATAAATGATCAGCGAAACTCCGCAAATACAAGGATAAAATAGATATTGAGATATGATTATGAATTATCTTTCGATAATTATATTAAATTATCAAATTTTCTTTGATTGTGGATATCACGTTGAAGTATTTCGAGTTTGAGGCGAGAGTAGATCAATTTTGTTGTTGTTGGATTCGGATTGAGTTATAGATTGGCTTTAAAGAGTTTATCGGGTTAATTAGAGTTCGGTTAATTAATAAGCAGAATTTGAGGATTGCGAGATCCATCCCGCGGAATGCGAATGATTTGCCGAGATCTTAAATTGGAACAAAATTAATAAGCTGAAACAAAATTTATTTTGAATAAAAAACTTAGTCTAGCTAATTGTATTCAGGCAGGACACAGAAACTTTTAGAAGAAGAAAGATAAAGGATGAAAATAGTAAACTTTTAGCTTTCAACACAGCGCTTGATGTTTTGCATTTCCTTCGTGGCGTGTTTATATTATTAATTATAAAACCTCCATTTAAGAGTTTAAAGAATATGCGTCCTCATGAGTCAACATCTGAAAGTTAAAATGAGGCTCAATTATTTCAGTTATTCAAAATAAACATTTTATAGTAAAGTGAGTAAGAAAAAATAAATTTTCGATGAATCAAAGTTGGGAAAATAAGGAAAATACGGAGTGCTTTTCATAAAATATGAAAACGTGCGAAGAATGACGGCCATAAAGTGGGGAGTACGGCGCGGCGAATAGAAGCGTAGAAGGTATTGAAACGAGACAAAAGAAAAAAGATAGTATTAAAAAAGGGGGTTGCGCCTAGTTTCCGCGCATATACGGAGCCCCTGACGAAGCAATTATTATTATTTTACTTTGGAAAAAAAGTTGTAAGGTCTTAAATTTTATTTTTGCGCCAAGGGCCCTTTAAAGAGACAGCCGGGCATGCGTACTGTCCCGATTTATGCATGCTATAGAATTAACAGATTGAGACATCCGGGATTCAAAAATATTTTTTATAATTAACTTTTTAATAAAAAAATCAGTTTAGTTATCTAATAAATCGATTTTTTTTTTTTTTACATCTTTCACTAACATGAAAGATGATTTCAATATTTCTTCTTATGCTCCCATTGCGCGTACGTTTCTTTCAGTTTACAAACCAATTCTATGAACTGTATCTTTTGTATTTTTGGTCATCTTCATATGTCCCAACTAACCTTTGGAGAGAAAATATCAGGAGATATCTTTGGGGGGGATCTCTTTTCTGTTGTTGTTCCTATGTTGACATTTCCACCAACATGAGAGAGGGAGAGAGTAATTTATGACTAACGCGCGGCTCGGACCTTCAGCTGAAAGGAATGGGGCATTCAACTGAAAATAATTGGTGTCCGCATGTGTATGCTATTGGGAACGTGGGTGGGGGTGGGGCAGGAAGTGTAAAAAGCAATGAATTGGATAGAAATAGTTACAGTTCGTTTGAAATTAACGATAAACTTTACTTAGAGCTTTTTTTTTTTTTTTTTTTTTCATTCAGCCAAGTTTTCGGGTGTTAGGGCACACGGGGCGGGGTTTTAGAGCAGTGGGGCCCTCGGGGCGGCAGATTTTGTAAACAAGGGCAGGCAGGGCGGCCCGCCCCGCGAAAAACGCCTAGAATGAACTCTGGCTAAAATAACTTTGTTTGCGCTATTCATATAGTATATATGTGTTAATACTTGTGCAACTGTTTAGTTTAGTATCAACTGTTTTTGCTCTGGAGAATTCATTTAATTTAATTTTTTATGTTTGTTCTACCACATGATACCACATAAATCCGAAAATTCAGACATAAAATATATTGAGTTTTTCTACAAATGATCGCCGAAAGAAATCAATTTCGTCAATTGTTTGAAAAGAAATCGACAATTTCGTCAGAAGATCGCAAAACATGCAGATTTTGTTAAATGATCACAAAAAAATGCAAATTTCGTCCCTGGCCCTCATATGAGGCTCCTATTTTAAACCCCGATCAAAGAGATTTAAAATGCTAAAATAAAAAACTAAAACATTCTTTTTACTGGTAATACTCTCTTAAATCTCGAATGAGGCTTTAGATTGTTCTAGATTTTGCTGCGAGATGGGAGCACTCCAGTTTGAGTGCTTTAAAGTTATTTTGTTTTAACGCTGAGTTGATCTTTTAGAATCGCCCACTTCTAAACATATTTGTTTAGCAAAAGTAAGAAAATTATTTTTATCATTCTAAGATATGTATTTATTATAATGATGTGACCTGTGGCAGAATGTACGCAATGGGCGTCGCAGACTTTTTAGGGCACCTGAAGACTAAAAACATACAGCGATGCCGCGGACACGCTGTAGCGTGTAAATTATGCAAAAAAGGGCATACTTCGTCGAAGGATCGCCGAAAAAAAGGCAAATTTCGTCGAAAAATTGCGGAAAAAAACGCAAAATTCATTTAAAGATAGCGAAAAATGGCTAATTTCGTTGACAGGTTGCGAAAAAAACGCAAATTTAGTCAAAAGGACGTGAATTTCGTGAAAAGACTGTAAAAAAAAAAAAACCCACTAATTTCTTTGAAGGATCACGGAAAAATGCGAATTTTGCTGAAGGGATATGGAGAAAACGGCAACTTCATCAAAGGATCTTGGAAAAAACTGTTAATTTCATCAAAGAAACGGCAAATTTTGTCGTCAGATCGTGAAAAAACTGAGAATTCTGCCGACAAATCGTGAAATAACGGCATATTTAGTCGAAGGATCACCAAAAAACAGAATTTCGTCGAAGGACCTTGAAAAATGGTAAATTTTATCGAATGATCTCGAAAAAACAGCATATTTCGTCAGATGATCGTGCAAAAACGCGAATTAGTCCAAAGGCCAAAGAAAAACCGCGAAATTCATCAAAGGATCTGGGGAAATGGCTAATTTCATTGACAGATTGTGCTAAAAACGCAAATTTCGTAAAGGGCTGTGGAAAAACTTGATTTTCGTCAAAAGACTGTAAAAAAAAAAACATGAGTTTCGTTGAAGGATCATGGAAAAAAAATGCGAATTTCATAAAAAGGCCAACAGAGAAAACACAAATTTAGTCAAATGGCCGCAGAAAAAAATGCCAGTTTTGTCAAAGAATCGTGGAAAAAAACTACTAATTTCGTCAAAGGATCACAGAAAAAGTGCGAATTTCGTCGAAGGGCCACAAAAAAAAAATTGTGAATTTCGCCAAAGGATCGTTGGTGTAAAAAGAAACGCTAATTTTGTCAAAGGTTCACGAAAAAAACATGAATTTTGTGAAATATTCCCGGAAAAGATGCAGCATTCCTTTAGAAAACAGCAGACACACAAATCTCTATGCTTATTAATATAAGCATACTTTTTAATCTGAAACAATATACTGAACTAACTTTTGAAAAATCGGGTTAACCCAAACCCAATTTGAAAGTATCTGCATTCATTTTGCGTATTGCAGACTATTTTTGAAAACATTATTAGCGTTGCAGACACTTGAAGATAGTTCTGCAACTGGGATGTGTTTTAATATGTTTCTAAATAAAACACAGCTGTTATAACTGGGAAAGAACGTGGAGCCTCATATGAGGCTTAGTGCACCTGATGCGAACATGTTGTAATGTTACACATTCTGTTCAGTAAAGTTATAAATTTCTCTGAAAATTATTTCACTGCAAAATAATGAAATGTATCTAAAAGTAATAAATTAACAATAGAAAATTAGTTAAAAATACATTTTGTAAAGCTAGTAAATGTTGTAGTTTTAAATTTACTGTTCACTAAAGTTATAGTTTTACTAATGATGATTGCCATCAAGGAACGATCAAAGATAAAGCAATATATAAGGAATAAAACTCATCGTTTGGGGATAAAAACTTGCAGACTGGGAGGAATATCATGGTATGCATATGTCTTTTGGAATCTATCAAGGAACAACTGATATTACATAAGATGAGTTTGCTGAATTAGGATCTTCATAAAGTGTTGTGTTGAGACTTTGTGAACAGAATAAAAATAAAAATCACATTGTTTTTTCATAATCTTTCACAACCATACCATTCCTGATTAGACTAGTTAAGTGAAAAATATTTTCAAAAGGGACAATACACCATAATCTAATAAAATAAGATTCAACAAAACTAATCCTCATAAAAGGAAAAAACAACCAAGGGGTACATTCTGCATCACAACAAGTGATAAGAAAATAGGAATGGTTTGACAATTCTGCTTTGCATTTGGCATATCCGTTTCCAGGAGCAAATCCTATTTATTTTGTAGGCCGTCGGAGTAAGAGATAAATCCTTCATACCAATGGGGAAGTTGCCCATACTTTAGATTATGCATTCTTTTATGTTTAATTGATGAAGACAACTTTACATACCTCAAAACTGAACTCTGAATCGAAAAAGTAATTTAAACTAAGTAGTTATAGGAGTTTTAAACTCCGCTAAAAGCAAAACAAAACCACGTGATCGGAAAACGCGACGGGATTGGTTTGATGTCACTACACATGAAACGCGGAATTCTCCCTAGAGTCGAGTGCGTGCAAGCTGTTTTATATTGCTTTCTTTGTATTATAAACATCTTTTAAAGACTCGTTTACACAAAAACAAAAACAAAAATTAAAGCCAAAAGATTATTTTATCATATCTAAATATAATGCACTATTAATTTATACATTTGCATTAATTTTCATTTAGAAAAGTGTTGAAGTTGGTCGGATTCGAAAAATACAAAATTATGTCTTTCGGAAATAGTTTTTTATTTTTTAAATTCAAATTTGCTTTTAGGACAGAAAAACTGCATTTCATGTGGATAAAAATACAGGAAGCTAAAAGGCACGTATATTGTTCACTTACTCTGATTTATTTAAACGAAATAAGAATGATACTTTTATTACAAAAGAAATCATAAGTAAAATCGCATTTATTTAGTTCTTGAAATGCATTATTTTCTTAATTCATTTTAATGCTTAATAATTCGTTTTAATATGAATATAATTTCGTGTTATGCAGGTTATATTACGGATAAAAAATGTACTCAAATTAATTATGAGAAAACGAAATTTTGAGCAACAATGCAGAAAAAAAATGCTTTATTTAATACTGATTTATTGAATAAAAATTTTAATTAAATACTGAGAATAATAATTGTGTATTCACTCTTCAGAAAAAAATTACTGCAACGTACGTGAGTAAATTTATCACTATTGTCTTTTATTTTCTCTTTTTATGTACTTACTTAAAAATAAGTATTAAAATAAATATATTTTTTAAATACACATCTTTCATAAGCATCCAATGTTTATTTTGATAATCACGCCTCCTTTTATGATTGGAATTCGTGATTTTTCAAAAAATGTCCAATATAATACTATAATTTGGCGTGGCCACCGAAGCTTAATGGGAAAATTCACCACTTTTTTTACGCTTGGTAGAAAATGAGAGCTAATAAATTTAATAAAATAAATGTATAATCTTTGCTTTTTTTCTGTTTTAAGGTATGGAAAGAGGAAAGAAAAAAAGCATTATTTAAACTATCTTTTTAGGATTGCTAAATTGATTTCTCAACTTATAATCATAATTCAATTAATTAAGAAAAGTGTAAAAATAATTTAATTTTGTTTTATTATTATTTGCTTATGTATAATTTTTGAATGGATGCAGTACTTTTTGTTTGTTTGAAATATAGTTTCTCAGAATGTCCTATTTTTAGATTTATCAGGTTCTAAAAATTTTATATCTTTATTTTCCTCAATGTTCTAGCTTTCGTAAAAAATAATGAAAATATTTGAAAATCTTGTTAAAGAAAGCACTATCTTAATTTTTAAAATAAGAATTATATTGCACAAAGCTTTTTTAAAACAGGGCGAGATGTGCTGAGAATTTGAATATGTTGTTGAAGTAGAGCCCACTATTTTCACTTTTGAAAACAGCCATCTCATTACACGTAAACTTTTTATAGTAACATATAAAGAAATCAAGATATATTGTCATTCAAGATTTATTCTTTGTTTGAACAATGCATTAGTATCATAAGGGCAGGGCATTATGTTGAGAGATATTATGCTATAATATCACAATGGTTTTTAAATTTAATTCACAGGTAAGGCATGAATTTGCATGATTAATTTTTTTAATTATTTGGAAGGTATGGATTATATATTAATTTAGCAACAAAAATTTAACATAGAACCAAAGAATAAAGAAAACATTTATAGATCATGAACGAAAATTCAAACATACTACCATTCTTTTAATGTTTAAAATGTTAATAACAACAGTAAAATTTAAATATGCATAACATTGCTTCAAATACATTTAGAATTATTATATTTCTGCATAATATTTCTCTTTTGGCCTTTTTAATTTCCGTAGAAATATTGTTAATTTGTAACAAAAATAAAACAGATAATTTATAAACTAAACATCATCTCTAATCTGCAAAGTTCTATAAAGCATAAAACCTTCAATCTCACATTCTGAAAATTTCACAAAACTGACAGTATTTAAAATAATTACTTGATTGTTTTGCCTGTGTGTAGTGTAGTCCAGAAATCTGTTTACGAAGAAATTGAGCCCTTTAACAGACCCTTCACAAAATTTTTCATATTAAAACAGGAACCTTCACAATACATTCCACATTAAAACAAGACCCTTCAATAATTTTTCTGCCTTAAAAATAGGCCTTTCACAATTTTTTTCCATCTCCAAACTAAACCTTTTACAAATTTAATTATTTAAAAGAAAAATCTGGCCTGATACAAAACAATTGAAGCCGTCAAAGAATCTATTTATGTAGCTTTTACATATATAAAGAATCTTGTCAAAAATTAATAAACAAGAAACTGAATGTAACAGTTATTTCAAATTCACAAAATTCTAATTAGTTTTTTTCACAAATATGAAATACTTTTCACAATTTCACAAAAAAAGAACCCTGTGAGAAAAGTCTGGATAGGTCCCTGGAAACATTTTTTGATAAATTATTAAACTTTTCTCGTGTATAGTTATATAAAAATTCTGTAAGCCTGTCTTAAAGCTATCTTAGCACATTTCGCTCTTTCTAATAACTTTAGCTGTTTTTCAAAGATTCCAAACAGTTTATTTAACAATTAAAGAGCTAAAACATATAGTGGAACCAAGCAAAATTCATAATTTAAGTATAAAATATAAATACAAAAACCCTTTTATAAGTTGACTCCACCCTACCTAATAAAATAAATCCGATTTCTACCAGTTTATTTTATATTGTGCTATATACAGGGTCATTCATAATTCCCTCCGAGGTTTCGAAACGTTATAGTAAAAAAACGAAGACGAATATGAAAAAAAGAAACATATGAAATTATTCCGAAACTATTCAAGTTTTACTTACATACATTACAGGTGTTCTATGTGTGAACCCTTGGTCACACGGCATACATCCATGCGATAGTCCAGTTCCTGCCATACTCCGTTTCTTTAAATCTGAATCAGTGGTGTCAGTTCAACGGGCCTTTCGTAATAAATATCGAAAACAGGGACCAACTGACAAAACAATTCATGTGTGGTACCGGAAATTTGAAGAAACGGAGTATGGCAGGAACTGGACTATCGCATGGATGTATGCCGTGTGACCAAGGGTTCACACATAGAACACCTGTAATGTATGTAAGTAAAACTTGAATAGTTTCGGAATAATTTCATATGTTTCTTTTTTTCATATTCGTCTTCGTTTTTTACTATAACGTTTCGAAACCCCGGAGGGAATTATGAATGACCCTGTATATATATATATAAGTATGTATACCTTATTCTATAAAATACAATATTGTAGTACGAGTATTAACGTGTACCAATACTTTATTTCTACGTCGAGATTTGGAAATGAAAATTCCTAGAAACGCGATGGAATAAAAATATCACCTGGAATTCACAGTATTATTTATTCATTACAGCAATTTACAATACTTTTAATTTGTTATACTAATCATTTTTAAGAAAAGAAAGAAATCGTCCAGTGTAAAGCAAGCCGTCCCCATAGGAAATAACAGGGAGAAATACAGCGAGGGTTTGTTTACATGTGTAGTGACGTCAGAACAGCTGTCGTCACGTGACGTGGGTTTTTCCCGCCACGGCAAAAACTGCGTTTTAAAAGTTGATTTAATGAATTATACAAGTTTCAAATATATATAAAAATGGTATCAAAATGTTCGTATTTTTACACTCTATCAGATGCAAGTTAAATTGAAAAACGTGCAATTTCCCCATTCCAAGACCACCATCAATAGTGATATGTAACAAAAATATGGGTGGAATTGATCTAATGGACTCTATTAGGATTAGGCTTATACAAACATACTATGAGACACAATAAAACATCTTTAAAAGCATTACAAATTTTTAAAAAAAATTATATTAATAAAGGATTAACATTTAATTTTTTAAAAATATCCTATTAATTGTATACATCTTTTTACAAAACAAGACCTGAAAAATTTTCAAAACCATGGAAAGACTCCAGTTTCTTCTGAAAAAAACTTCGGTTTTTGCCAACCTTGACAGTTGAGAAAATCTTATATGAATAATTAAATTTATATATATATATATGTGTGTGTGTATGTGTATTATTGTATGTCGTTCTTTTTTTTTTTTTTTGCAGGTTTAACAAACAGAATCCAAGAAATTTGAAGTTAATGATTTAGTTCGGGATAAAATGAAAGGCTTTCCGCCTTGGCCTGGAAAAGTGACATTACCTCCTACAGATGCAAATCAGCATAATTAAACGGGTATAATGAAGAAAATAATTCATACTGAGCAAAAGGTAGCTATCCCATTCAGTTTATTTAAAAATGCTCCCATTTTGTGTTTATTTTTTCTTTTTTAATATTCTGAATCATGTGTTTTTCAAAGTTATATGAAGTTTCTGTCACAAAGTACTTTTTATCTTGAGCAGATAGATAATATTCAGGGGTCACAGACCTGTTCCATTTGCACCAAACTGCTCCAAAACAAAATATCTGCTACAATCTTCTATAAATGCATTTTTTAACTATTTTTGCTCCAAAACGAGCATTTTGTTTTTCTTTTCTACGGTGAAATTGGATTTCTTTGCACCATTTTCTTCCCAAGAATGCCATTTTCTGCCGAACGGCAGATTTCCCCTTTTTTAATTTTTAAAAATCAAATCCACAATCTGAAATCAAAAATTTCGTCAAGTGATCACAGAAAAAAAACGGCGATTTTCATCAGATTCTCACAAAATAAAACCTCGATTTTCAGCAAGCAAACTTGAAGTAAGATCTTGATTTTTGGCAAGTGACAGAGAAATAATATTGTCCATTTATTCATTTTTATTACGAACTTTTATTTTATTTTCATTGTTTGATGTAAAAAAGTAATTACTTTACAGCAGTGAAATTTGTCCAAAGACATTGAATAACAAACCTGTGAATTTTTACCTAGCTAACTAAGTGTAAACTGAGAGTGAAAAATGTTCAAGCCAAAGCCTTGAACATGGCTTTGTATGTCGTCTCAAGTTTGCCACAGAATTTACACACTCAGTATGATATTTCCATCTTGTGCTGTGGTTGCAGCCTTATACCCTTTTCGCATTGGATATTTAAGATATCTTAGATCGTTATTTTTTAGGTCAGGTATTTTTGAGGAATTGAATACCTGTTCACACCACAAACCTTATCTAAGGTAACTCACTAAATGTCACCATCTCTGAGACCTGAACAAACATAGAATGTGCACATGCACATAAATTAAAGCCAGTTTTAACAGCCAATCAGTTACAGCTAGCCTCCAGAGCCAAAATTCGCAGGTTTATTATTCAGTAAAAAGTAGTTGGTTGACCCTTTTTCAAAATCATTTCCCTAAATTTGTTTTTGTTTTCTCTCCTTCTGACAAATAGTTTGATCTTCATGAGCTGATAATGAGAGTTTGTAAGTTACTCGACTATTTAACTCATTGATTAACACATGAGGTCACCAGCCTCTACGTACTTTTTTTGTTGTTTGCTATTGTTTATATTTGGTTGTTACAGTCAATGGAGCAATAGTTGTTTGACAATTTCCATACCCAAGACTACTATACTAATGATAAATCATGAAAAAATATTTGTACCTAACTTTTACAAATACTGAACACAGAACTTTGACATTATCAATATGTCATGGTCAGAAATGCACAAGAAAGGTATAAGAGCATATATTTATCAAAAAATCATGAAGGAAAAATGAAGTAAAAACCCAAAATAATACTTTGATTAATTTTAACATTGAGAAAATATAAAAGAATTTTTAATATAAATAACTTGCTAAATATCTTAGCCTGTTAATTGATTCCGATTGCAGTAAACCTTCAATACTATAAGTAATATAGTGTTTTCAGTATATGCTAATGGCTTAAATATATTACATGAAACAAAAATGGAATTGAAGTGAATAGCTATGACATATTTTAACATGTAATCTGAGTAAACTAAAAAAAAATAGTTTAAAATGACTGGAATGCTAAAATATTTAGGTCCTTAGAATAAGTACAATCAGCAGGATGATGGGAGGAGAGAACACCTCATACTTTTTAATCCCCAAATTGTCCACAAAAAAATGAAAATAGGTATTTGACTGGAAATTGTCTTCTTTCAATTTTGTTTAAAAAAGAAAAAAACTTCATAGTGAAATTGTACCAAACTCTGACATTTTAAATAAGTATGAATTTTAATCTATGAATTTTTTAACAAAGGATCAGGGTCCATAAGCGGCATTTTTGGCCCATGAAATAAGACTAAAATTCGATTTTGTTATACTGGCTTAATTATTTCCCTTTTTAGTATTAGAAGGTTTATCCTGCATGATTTCAACAATAGTTTTTGCATTTTCTTCAGATTTATATAACTTACACAAGCTCAAAGTTAGTATTATAGTGTAGTGTTTGATGAAAAATACAAATATTTCGCCTAATTTTACCTATTTTTTAAACCAAAACCTCATCAGCACCAATTTATGTCAAGGTCTAACTGAATATGAATTTTCATTAAATTCCACACATTAGTGCTTGAGCTAGAGTGCCCACAAAATTTGTGTCACATATATATAGACACAGACACATAGATATTTTTCTAAGAACAGTCAATTCATGTTCATGACCTCCTAAAATGTAGAAATACATTGAAATATTTTACCAATCCTATACTTTGTTCTTGTAAAGATAGAAGAAATTAAACAATGTCACCAGAACATAGGCTCGGGGGGAAGAAGTTAGAGGTATGCACGAGCCAATAATGGTTTTCATACGGGTTGAGTCAGACATGGGCCGAACTTTTAGCTTTTATACCGGGTCGGGCCCGGGTCTGGAAATTTCGGCTCTTGCAGGTCTGCAGGAAGAATGGATTGAATGCCAAACTCATACCGGAAAAAAACAAGTTTAACCCGTCCTGGCTCGAGTCTACAGAAAAAAGTAATACCCGGCTAGGAAAGAGTGGAGAACAGGTAAGATCAGAGTTTCGTGAATGAAAATTGGTTCGAGATTTTTCTTTGGACGAGAACCTTTCCCGCGCAGACCTCTGATGTCGGTTTGCAGACCTTTTATTAGCGCAAGGAGTGTGTGTGTGTGTGGGGGGGGGGGGGCGATATGCCATTGGTCACAACCAGGCCAAAATTTACGCTTTTATGCCGGTTCCAGGCCTGAAAATTTCGACCTGTGCAGACCTCTAGAAAGAATGAAGGGTCGAGCCAGGCTTGACCCGAAAAAAAAAGTCTGGTCCGGTCCCAATATCCAGAAAAAGCAAGTCCTGGTCCCGGCCTGACCCATAAGGAAAGAATACCAGTCCCAGCCCGACCCGCGGGCCGGGCCGGGCTTCGCCAGAAGCCTTTTTCTGTGAAGGCCTCTAATGTCGGTTTGCCGACCCTGTTTTAGCACAAGGGGGGCCATCGCCCCCCCCTTATATCCGCCATTGGTAACAGTATTTTTTTTTATAAGCTGCGTACCCTATTTATTATGCATAAATTATTTGAAGATGATTTGTAGAATAGATATTGAAATATGATTATATTTATGACATGCTACATTTGAAAACCGAGCAGTCAAGAATGCCAACTGACGTCAGTTTTTCAAAATTTGATCATTTTTTTCTCAGAAACTATTTCACCAAGGAGTAAAAAAAATACTGGTGATCATATCTTAATAGTAAAATCAAACACACACAGTTTCATTAAAATCTGTGATGGTGGGTTACAAGTCTGCCTGAACTGACATGGAATGACCCTATACGGTGCCGGAGGCAGCGTGGACCTGAGCCGGGGGTTTGTTCAGTTTCAGGTTTATACTATTCGATGTGCAAATTAAGGGATTATCTGGTGCCGAAGGCAGCGAGGAATCCGGTCAGAGGTATGAGGATTTAAAATGATATTTTGTTTATTTAATAATCCATGGGGAAAAAAAATTATCTTGGGCAGCTATGTGTGGTGCCAGCTTAAAAATTGAAATAAAAAGGTAAATATGATTTTTCTTTTTTCCCATTTTGAAGTACAGTAGACTCCCTCAAATCCACAGAGCTTGGAACCAGGTGTTTTGTGGATTTCTGATTCATTGTGGCTCGAGCTACTCCATGGATACAGATATGAAAATAAACAACCAAGTAAAAATAGTCAATGATGTGCATAATTAAAAGAAAAAAAAAGTTCATGGAAATTAAATGATAGCATTTTAAATAACTTCAAAGACTGTGTCATTATAGAATATTCACATTTGTTTTTTATAATGGCTCGGAGTAAGCTGAAACATGTCAAGGATCTAATAAAGAAAAGTAATTTTACTGTATAGTATGTTTTTAGTTTACACTTTTTAGCATTTAAAAGAAATATGTCTGACTTTTAAATAACTAAATTAAGAAATAAAAAGTAAGTCATAAAATCAAGATTGTATTTTTTCTTCTTTTCAGATAGCCTATTGCAACATAATCTCTTGAACATCAAGTTCTTCCAGAAAAGAACTGCATATGCTTCTATTTCCATTACACCAAAGAGAGAGAAAATGTCCTCAATTTAGAATGCCAATGTTTCATTTCCTGTGCCAGAGAATCCTGGTATTTGAAATGGAAGAAAGTTGGTGACCAAGTCTTAGTCAAACCAGATTTATAATTTTCTCTATAGATAAGGAATCTGTCATCTTGCCTGCCTGAAATTTTCTTTAAGCTTGGGAAACAATAATTGAAAGGAAAACTACGAAAACCATGGAAGTAAGTCTTGGTTAATAATTAACAAATACATTCTATTGGGTTGAGAAATAATTCAAGATCTTTTTATTATCAAATATGCTTTAAACAAAAGTATTACAACAAATTATTCCATAATATATTCTCTGTTGTTTAAGACTTCCTCCCATCATTAAATAAGTTTTTGGTTCCTAAGTGATAAAAATCTTACAATTTTGTCTCTTCCAACCAAGCCCTCATTCTACACAATTACTGATTAACCAGGTGGAAATCTGATGTTGTCATGACTAGAGAGTATGGAGAATGCAAAATTGAAACGGTTTCAGAAAAGCTCAGTTTTTGGTCTACTTGACATTAATAATCTTAAAATACACAATAATCAATAACATTGAAATCAAAATGTGTTGTACAACAACAACTTGTCGAACAATAAATGTGCTTTCAAATAATGCAAAACAGATTTGCCAACTCTCCTTATTTTTGACATTTGTTCTGATTTTCAAACACTTTTTTTTTCTCATTCTTATTTTACATTCAAATATTCTAAAAAAAATATTTATTGTGTGTAAATATTCTCTCTTTTTCAATTTTCATTCTTAAATGCAAAATTTAGACAAATTGTAACTGTTGAAAACTGTATTTTTTTAATGCAATCATCATGCATAATTTTATTAATAATTTCTTTATTAATAAAGAATTATCACTCATAGCTGTTATAATTGTACATTTTTATTAGAAGGCAAAATCCATTCATGGTATTTATAAAACATATTTTATGCTTTTAATTATACAGTATTTTGTAATTTATTAAGTACATATGTTATAACATTATTTTAAAAGAATTGAATTATTCTTTTATGTTTTACATTAAAAAAAAATCATTGAAAAAGTCTCCTGATTCCCCCCCCCCCCTCCCCCTCCACCCACCCTCTGGCAACTCTGTATAAAACAATTTGCAAATGTGTTTTTTTTTTCCTGTGTGCATTTTTAAATTAGGACAAAAAAGACAGAAAAAACATGTGAATTAATTCTCAACCCAATATTTATACAGAGTGTTTATTAGAAATTATTTTACTGTCTTATTTAGCAAGAATTTACTGTTTATAAATATTTCAAAAGCTGTTTGATCCATATTTGCATGTACAGTAGGATTCTGCTTTTACAAAGTTTCTAAAATAAATAGTAATAAAATACATATAATTTATTTATTTATTTTTTATTCTAAATAAATAGTTATTCTTTAACATTGACTGTTTAATATCTTAATAATATATGAGGGGCAGTCTGAAAATAAGTTTCCCCTGGCGACTGTGGACAGAGGTGTGTATGAAAGACAACAAATGTAATGAGACATTAAAGATAAAACAACTTTATTTTTCCACATAAGTACCAAGTGCATTGAGACATTTGTCATACCGCTTTATAAGCTTCAAAAAGCCCTCCATGAAAAAATCAGGGCTTTGCATACGGATGAAGGGTTGAACGACTATGGGCAAAAGACGACACAGCAGGTGAACGAGAACGTGCAAGACACTGATAGCATTGGATATAGGTTGACCGCAATCAAGCAGATGGTGCTGTTGTAGTGTCTGCGCAGATGGTGCCTGCAGAGACATATTGTTGTGTAAAATAAAATATTCTAATATTTTGAGCCAATCAAATTTTTTTTCTAATATTTTGATGTGTTTCAGAAAGCTGTATATCTAATTTATTGTACTGTATTTTATATTTTGTAAATGTTAAAATCTGATCTAAACATTCCAGATTTAATTTATAAGAAATTTAATTGCATTCCATGTCAAATAGTAGGACAAGGAGAATGTAAAATGGGACAACAATGGGTTCATAGAAAAAATAATTATGTAAGAAAGGCATTTTACATGAATTCCAAGTATGATACAAATACAACAATCCGTAAAAAGTTGACTTTGATATGATATGCAACAGAATATAATTTATAAAGAAAAAACAAATTTTAAAATTTTAATTGTGATTTCCCCCCCCCCCTTCCTCCAAACAATTACGGAAAATACATTCTATTAATGTAAAATTTCAAAAAATTATAGAAAATGGGTTGTATTGTAAAATAGTTTCCAAAATTTAAAAATGGAACAACAATGGGTTCATAGGGCAAATAATTTTAAAATAAAAGCATTTTTCATCAATTTGAAGTAGGATACAATACAATATGATGCACTACAATAGTTCCAATATAAACTTTGTACAAAATTGTCAAATTCTTTATAAAGTAACATAAGACCTTACCAATATATGTCCTCTAACACTTCTTGCTATTGAATTTAATTGGACTTGTTGGTTTTCAAAATGTCATTTTATAATAAAACATATTCTCCCAGTGTGTCAGAGGATCAATTGAACACAAACATCCATGAGAGGTATCCATAGCACATCTGGCTTGCTAGGATAAGAAAATGAGATAACCCATGTGGATGCAAAAATGTAACCTTAAATTCATCATGTTCTTTATCATTATCTATGATGTAAGGAAGCAACGAATGGTTGTCATATAGAGCAGTGATATACAGATTGAAGTCTTGTCCATCTCTATAATTTTCTTATCCTAGCAAGCCATGTGTGGTATGGATACTTCTCATGGATGTTTTATGTTCAGTTGATCCTTTGACACTAACTGGGAGAATATATGTTTTATCACAAAATGACATTTTGTAAACCAAGAAGTCATTATCCTATTAAATTCAATAGCAAGAAGTGTTAAAGGACATGTATTGGTAAGGTCTTATGTTACTTTATAAAGAATTTGGCAATTTTGTACAAAGTTTATATTGCAACTATTGTAGTGCATCGTATTGTATTGTGTCATACTTCAAATTGATGAAAAATGCTTTTTTTTTTTTTAAATTATTTTCCCTGTGAACCCATTGTTGTTCCATTTTCAAATTTTGGAAACTATTTTACAATACAACCCATTTTCTTTTTTGAAATTTTACATTAATAGTATTTTCTGTAATTGTTTCGGAGAAAAAAATCTCAATTGAAATTCTTTTTTTTTTCCTTAACAAATTATATTCTGTTACATATCATATTAATGTCAACTTTTTATGGATGTATTTGTATCATGCTTGAAATTGGTGAAAAATACCTTACTTAAAAAATAATTTTTTCTATGAACCCATTGTTGTCCCATTTTACATTCTCCCTGTTCTGCTATTGTCCCCTTTTACTTCTATAATTTAAAAAAAAAAAAAAATTCTGCAATGCCTTTTTTTAAAAAAAGTTGTTGTCCCCAAATGTTGTTGTTGTGTGAAAATTTGTTGTCCCATTTTCACACTTAGGTTGTATTATTGTAAAATAGTTTCCAATTTTATACAAATTTTACAAATAAAATTAAAATTTTTATGGATTATTGTATCATACTTGAAATTGATGAAAAAAGTTTTTTTTTTTTTATTATTTTCCCTATGAACCCATTGTTGTCCCATTTTCAAATTTTGGAAACCATTTTACAATAATACAACCTATTTTCTATAATTTTTTTGAAATTTCACATTAATAGAATGTATTTTCTATAATTGTTTAGGGGGGAGGGAGAAAAAAAATCACAATTAAAATTTTGAAATTTGTTTGTTCTTCTAAACAAATTATATTCTGTTGCATATCATATTAAAGTCAACTTTTTATGGATTGTTGTATTTGTATCATACTTGAAATTGATGAAAAATGCCTTACTTAAAAAATATTTTTTCTATGAACCCATTGTTGTCTCATTTTACATTTACGGTGTTACGGACATCGATTAAAAATTACGGATTATTCCTTTGCTTCAAGGTTTTTTTTTTTTTTCCCTGTTAAATTTTTTAAAAAGACATTCCAAACGATATTCATACAAAAATTACGACAATTTTCCATAACAGAAGCTAGTTTGCGACTGTTCTTTCATTTTCAGACTTCCGTTCTTCCGTAATCAACTATAAACAGCAGGGACCCGGAGCCGGCAAATTTTTTGATGCTCCAGCTCCAGCTTCACTCCCAGATAATAAACTACGGCTCCGGCAACAGCAACGGCTCCGACTACACGCTTTTGAGTTTCAGATTTTAACTTGTAATTTTTATTATAAAAAGGAATATTAAAAAAATAACATAATCATCAGATTTAATTTGCAGTTTTTATTATGAAAAGGAAGATTTAAAAAATAACATAATCATCAGCTCATACTGAAAATACAAATTTAATTAAATTAACAGTTGAGTTATTTGTTCATTCTTAAGAAAAGAATTGAGTCTAACAAATCCTCCTTCATATTTGATCTTAAATCATTATAAATATATTTTAAGGCTGAAAATAGTCTTTCTACAGCAACTTGGCTAGTGGGCAATGCTGTTACAATGCGGCAGGCTTCTTGAATGTTCATAGGATACAATGAAATTGCTTTAAATGGACTAATATTTTTCTTTAGTCTCGGCGTATTTTCTATTTTCTTACAAGCTTCCATAAAATGACTTTCAAATTGCTGTAAAATAAAAGGAAAAAACTAAACAATTTGTACTCAAATGTATACAATGTAAACAAATTGTATACATAAATAAGTATTTTTATTGAATGAATAAGTTTACCTGTGTGTTAAATCCAGTTACTTGCACTTGGGTAATCCTTTGAGATTTTTCCTGCTTATCCAGTACTTTTTCATATTCGTCATCACTTTCATCAGTGTCTCCATGGAGATCCAAGCTTTCTTCATTGGCTGGTGCCTGTATTTCCGTCAGTTGTTCTATTCCTTCATTTTTTAATTCCAGCAACTGAAGGGCAACTCTCTTTAAAGCGGCTTTGGCTTTTTCTTTATTTTCTTCAACAGGAGCTGGCAGCAGGATTCTATACCTGGGGTCCACATATATTGCAGCAAGGAGCAAGTGGTTTTCCATCAACTTCTTTTCTCTGTCCTTCATTGATTCTAAAATATCCATTGCAATTTTCCCCCCATTCTTTTCAAAGTCATACTTCAGGTTACACCATTGTTTCATAAACTCACCAGGTGTAATGTCCTGTTTCTGTAACCTAATGGTGACTGCATATGGTTTAGCAAGTAGATCTGCAAGGTTTTTTAATTCTTCCCACACATATGGTGATAAGTTATAATCAGAATTTGCAGCTGCTAGGTCTTCGCAAAAACTTTTAAACACAAGAAGTCGTTTGATCATCTTGTACTTGGATCCCCAACGGGTTTCATTATCCATTATTGGAATGACTGAATATTTCTTCCTGATTGTGGCAAGAACAGAAACTGTTCGCAACTTCTTCACAACATTTCGAATTTGAGCTAGAAAATTACTTGAGTATCTTGACTTGAGACCATCAGCCAGAGCCAACTGCAAGGTATGGATCACACATCTCATTACAACAAGAGACTTACTAGGTTCATTTACCAAATGCCATCCTTCTTCTGTACCTTCATCATCAACATCACAACTGTCGTGATCATCATCAGAGTCCTCCATTGATTCAGCGGCATTTTCATTAGTTTTAAGCTCATTCGCCATTTTGATCATGTTTTTTGCATTGTCCACCGAAACTGAGAGAACATTTTCGACACTAATATCAAATTTCTCAAGGTTTTGATGAACAATTTTTTTAATATCACTGGCAGTATGTTTTCCTTGTGTGTCAACCACTCCCAAAGTCTTGGTTATAATTTTTTCCTTTTCTTCAAACTGCACATTTATTCCTAAAAAATTTCTTTGATGTCTTGTGCAAGCATCAACTTGTATATAAACCAATTTTTTTGTCAGAATTCTTTGCAGTTCTTTCTTCTTCTCTTCAGCAAATTTGATTATCATACCCCTTACAGAATCAGGAGAGGTTGGAACTCCAAGTTTTTTAGCCATTTCACCGGAAATACGTTGGAAACCTTTTCCTGAAAATATTTCCATTGGTGCTCCATCAAATATGACCATTTCTATCATACCTTGCTGAAATTCCTCAGCTGATATTTCTATTGACAAAGTGGTACTGGGGTAAAATGAAGTAATTTTTGATTGTTCTGCATCATCAGAAAACCGCTTTGCATTCCACTTATTTTTGTCATATTCTGCTTCTGCTTTTCTCTTTCTAGATTGTAATTCATCTAGATTTTTCAATTCTTGTGCTTCTTTCTTATGATTCCTATCAACATGCCTTCTCATGTTTGAATTCTTTGCACAGTTAATTTTTTGATTACGAATCCTTCCTTTGTCTTCATTAAAAATTTGACAAAATGCATTATTTTTTTCATCAAACTTGAAATTCTTCTTCAAAAAATCTGACATGTTTTAGCTTTTGCTTAAAAAAAAAAAAAGTTTGGTAGAATTTTAAGCACAAAATCTTAATTTTCTTCTACAAGCAAAATTGTGCAACTACACATGTAAACAACACGCGGCCATATTTGTTTTCAAGTAGTGTTGCCACTTAGCTCAAGTAAAAAATAGAAGTGAAGTAGGGTTGCCACTTAGCTCAAGTAAAAAGTAGAAGGGAAGTAGGGTTGCCACTTAGCTCAAGTAAAAAGTAGAAGTGAAGTAGTGTTGCCATGTTTTAGTGAGAAATTTTCCATCTCTGATTAAAAAAACCCTAAAAAATGATATAATTAAAATACTGAATAATGATGTAATTAATATTTTAAGCCTGAAAAATTTAAAAACTGAAAAAAAAAAAGATTTAAAAGAATATTAAAAAACTAAAGGAGCCCTGGAGCAGGGGGAAATTTAGAGTTCCAGCTCCGGGGAAAACACAGCTCCGGAGCGCCCTGGCTCCGGGCTCCAGCTCCAGCTCCGGGTCTCTGATAAACAGACAAATGTGTTACTTCCTAACTCTTGCCAGTAACGGCATCGCTCATTGGTTGCGAGAATGACGTCAGTGCTGCTTGCGCTATACGTGCACGAGCAGCTGCTTTTAAAATTCGGCAGAATTAGTTTTCCCCGGGTGCGTTTTAAATAATACTCCAAACTAATTAAATTATTCACTTACGTCTATTTTAAAAGGTATAAAATGCTGTTTTTTTAAAATTCCGTTCCAAGAATTACACCGCAACTACTTCGCTGCATCTCGCTGTTGCGTTCACTGACTCTTGAAGCAGTAATACAGCTAAACTTCCCCATGCTGATTCAATCGTGGACTGCCTGCTAGCGTGTTTGCTGCACTTGTTTGCTTTCTCCTTAATGTGCGATTGCAAAGTGTGTTTTCTCTATTTCATTTTATGACTTCCGTTCTTCCGTAATCAACTATAAACAGACAAACGTGTTACTTCTTAACTCTTGCCAGTAACGGCATCGCTCATTGGTTGCGAGAATGACGTCAGTGCTGCTTGCGCTATACGTGCACGAGCAGCTGCTTTTAAAATTCGGCAGAATTAGTTTTCCCCGGGTGCGTTTTAAATAATATTCCAAACTAATTAAATTATTCACTTACGTCTATTTTAAAAGGTATAAAATGCTGTTTTTTTAAAATTCCGTTCCAAGAATTACACCGCAACTACTTCGCTGCATCTCGCTGTTGCGTTCACTGACTCTTGAAGCAGTAATACAGCTAAACTTCCCCATGCTGATTCAATCGTGGACTGCCTGCTAGCGTGTTTGCTGCACTTGTTTGCTTTCTCCTTAATGTGCGATTGCAAAGTGTGTTTTCTCTATTTAAATTTGCGTACATAATGTTATTTTTTCAAGCCTAGTTTGATATGGATAAATGGCTAAAGCAGACTCGGGATAAAAATTCCGAAAATTGTGTGAAGCTTTCAGATCGTAACAATAGCAATGAAAGTGAAAGATGTCTGAAACAATTGGATCCGGAAAAAAATATGGAAGAGATTACTGAACAATCAGATGCCAAAAGAAACCCTATTGAAAAAGTTGGAAATGCCATAAAAAAATTGAAAAAGACTCAAAAATATCGCCAGGAATACACCAAAGAGTGGCCTTGTTTGATAGAATCGCCTTTATCGCAAGAGTACGTTTTTTGTACTGTTTGCTCTAGAGATATTACAATTTCTCACGGAGGAAGAGATGATTGTCGAAGACATATAATAGCTACTGTACATAAAAAGAATGCAGAAGCTCGGGAATTAAAAAAAAAAATGCCTTCGTACCTAAACACTCCTGATGATGAGACTTCATTGATAAAAGCAGAACTTTTATTCACAAATTTTATATCTGAACATAATTTGCCGATATCATGTTCCGATCATGCTGGGCCGCTCTTTCGAAAAATGTTCCCCGACTCAAAAATAGCAGTGAAATATGGTTGTGGCCGCACAAAAACAACAGCCTTGTTGAAATGCCTCTCATCGTCAACGCGAGATGATTTAATTAGAAATTTAAAATCAAGGCCCTATGCACTCGCAACAGATGGCAGCAACGATAAAAACGATAGAAAACTTTATCCCATTGTGTCACATATTTTTGTGAAACTCAAGGTAAGATTATTCACATGATACTGTCCATTTTGGAGTCTGACAACACAGGTAAAGGCATTTTCAACATAATAAATGAAGAGTTTGAGAAAAAAGAAATTCTGTGGCAAAACTGTGTGGCATTTGCATCAGACAATGCCAAAACAATGACGGGGCACATAAAGGGTGTAATTTCATATATTAAAAATGTTCAACCTAATATAAATTTTCAGGGTTGTGTTTGCCACCTATTAAATCTAGCGGCAAAAAAAGGTTGTTCAGCATTACAAAAATTTGATGTTGAGGAGTTTTTGATAAATATTTATTATTTCCAGCAAAAAAGCTCCAAAAGGCAGCATGCTTTCCAGCTGTGCCAGGATATATATGGCATGAAACATCATAAAATACTAAAATATGTTTCAACCAGGTGGTTATCATTGTTTGAAAGTATACAAAGAATTCTCGAGCAGTGGGACCCACTAACTGAGTATTTTTGTGAGGAAAAAAATAATATCAAACATTCCAAGTATCTGGAAATAAAAACAAGCATAAAAAATCCAGTTACAAAGGCGTATTTGTTATTTTTAAAAAGTGTATTGCCATTGTTTGTGTCTGTAAATGTATTTCTGCAGCAAGAAAAACCTCTGATACATAAGTTAAGCAAGACAGTTAATGAGTTATTAATGGGGCTTATTGTAAGATTTATTCAACCCTCTGCTGTAGATGATAGTCCCAACTCCCTCATAAGCCTTGACTGTTCTAAAAGAAAGAATCAAAAGGCAAACAATGACCTTGTAATTGGGGCAGAAACAAAGTCTTACTAAAAAAATATTTCTGCAGATGAAATTGAACAGTTTTATAAAGATGTAAGACAATTTTATCTAAATAGTGTAGACTATGTGAAACAGAAATTGCCTGTATCTGATCCATTTGTGCAACATGCAGCAATTGCAGATGTTTCTCTTAGGAAAAAAATGACGTACTCTTCTGTAGAATTTATAGCTGCAAAATTTCCTCATGTGTTATCGGATAACGAAAAAACTAAATTAGACATAGAATTTAGTTTGTATCAGTTTGAAAATTTTGAAGAATTTGATTTGGTGAATAACAGTGCAGATACTATATGGCATGAAATCTCTCGTATTACTGATGCAAATGGAGCTAAAAAATATATAGCTCTCCCAAAACTAATTCTGGCATTATTGCTTATGCCACACAGCAATGCTACTTCAGAGAGGGTTTTTAGTTTAGTTTGGAAAAATGAAACTGATTTCCGCCCCACTCTAGGAACAGAAACACTAACATCTCTCTGCTCGTAGAAAAGCAGAAATATTTTAACTCAAGTGCAAAATGCTATGAGCACAAATTCTCAAATGAGGTATAAAGAGTTTTAAAGATTTTAAACTTTATATGCTGAGGGAGAAGAGGCATAAATTTTGGATGGAAAGGGATATTGTAGTGTAGAGGATTGATTTTTTTTTTATTAATTGTTACGCTACAAGTGAGCAGAAAGAAGTACAGAAGAATTTAAGATTCTCAAGTTTTCAAACTTTTTATGTTAGAGAGGGCATAGAAGGGAAACAGACATTTCATATGAGAGGAAGGATTTCATTAACATCCTATAAAAACATAAGTGGAAATCTGTCAAAAATATCAAAAGAATGAAAATTGCCTCCCTTGAATTTTAAAATCAATTTTTTGTGCATAAAATTTTTTTTGTATGTGGGGGGGGGGGGGCTTATATTTGGGAATGGAAAAGAAAATCAAAATTGCTTAAAAGTGGGAGGGGGGCTTACTTTCGGGATTTTACAGTAGTTCTTCATTGAATGCTATTTTTTTCTCCAGATCTTTCCGTAAGTGAACTGCATTGGAATATTGAACCATTTATTATTTACATGTGCACAAGGATTTTATGAGATCTCTAAATAAATATCACTAAAAATACTTTTGAATGACCCTATATATATTTATTTTAATGTTTTTCATATCTTCACAGAAAGTATCCATGTTTTTGTATTAAAACATTTACATAAGATTTGGATATTTTTTAATAGGTAAATATATGGATTAATCTTAACATTTTTCAGCTGGGATTCTCTATTTTTAAATTAGGATTTTTATTTTAAAGTGTGATATTCAATTTAAATTAAATTAAAAAAGCATGGATTTTGAGTTCTCAGTCTCTCCCACTCTTTAAATTTACAGTGCATTTTTGTAAAAACGTAATATTTATTAAGAAATATCTTAACCTAAATTTGAAAAAAAAAAAAATGATTTTAATCAGGATTAAAATCAAGCTGATTTAAATCAATGAACCCTACAACAAAAGTGTAGAACATTAATTATTTTTACTTTTCAAAATTTTAATTCATAAAACGTCTTTAAAAGCATTACAAATAAAAAAAATATATATATTAATAAAGGATTAACAAATTTTTTTTAATTATCCTATTAATTATATATATATATATGTGTGTGTATTAATGTATGTCGTTCTTTTTTTTTGCAGGTTTAACAAACCAGTTTAAAGATGGAATCAAATAACTTTGAAGTGAATGATTTAGTTTGGGCTAAAATGAAAGGCCTTGGCCTGGAAAAGTGACAGTACATCCTACAGATGCAAAGCATAGAAAGAATCACCGATACATATACTTTTTTGGTTCTGAAAACTATGCTTGGATAGCAGACGATTCTATTGATTGCCACAAGTCTTCAGTCCTGGAGAGATTTTTGATAAATGGTAAATTCTACTTTTATATACTTAAATAATAGAAATTTTACTATCAAACACTTTTAATCACTATCTTTTATTTTAAGAGATCAATTTTAAGCCATAACGAAAGGCTCCAAATACTCAAAAAGTTTTTCAGTCTTGGCTTGGATGGACCTCTTGCACCCATGTGCCACAGTGAAAAGTATGGGAAAAGAAAAAATATCAAATAACATTTTGAATATATTATTTTATATAGTAAATTTCAATTTTTCCAATTCGGAAAAATTGAAAAATAGCCCTTCGAAAAAAAACAAAAAAAAGTTTTTTTCCCAAAGTTTTTTTTTTTTTTTCCGAGCATTCCCATCTCTTGTCAGATAGTAATCGATTATTTCTTCTTCTCCTCTATAGGTGTATTTTTGGTAGGGGAACTTCATCCTTTACAGTTCTCCGATCAACCTGGATTTTCTTCAGGCTTGAACTATTAAAAAATTATAAAATGTAAGGCTGTTTCATTTTGTTATGCGTGCATACAAAACCATCAATCAAGATTGATAAATTTAAAATAATAATAATTAAATATTTGCCAACTTTTACACTTTAGGTGTAAAATTTACGCTTTTTGATAATTTTTTACACTTAAGATTTTTACATTTTTTTCCAAAGTTTCTCCTAAGTTTCATTCCCCGCCTCTTAAATTATCAATTACTTTTTAGTTGCTTTTAGTAACGGTAAATGTTGCATGCAAGAGGAGTATTTAGTACTGTCAAAGGAATGAGTCCAGGATTCATTGTCAAAAATCATCTGCTTTTAAATTTCATTGTATGTAAAAAAAATAATTTTACAGGTGAGCAGACCAGGGGTGATTCTAGTCCAAATTTTCTGAAAAATTAAGGCAATGGTTTTCAAAAAATATATATATATATGTATATCGGTCATAAAACCGAAAATTCGGACATAAAATGTATCAGTATTTCGGCAAATGATCGCCGAAAAAAATCAATCTCGTCATTCGTTTGAAAAAAAATTGCCAATTTTGTCGAAGGATTGTGGGGGGAAAACGTGACTTTCGTCAGAAAATCCCAAAAAACCCTGTCAAATTTTGTCAAAAACATTGCAAAAAACAGCAAATTTCGTCAAAAGATTGCAAAAAAAAAAAAAAGACAAATTTTGTCAAACATTGCGAAAAATGGCAAATTTCATCAAACATTGCGAAAAATGGCAAATTTTGTCGCATTATTGCGAAAAATGGCAAATATTGTCAACAGATCGCGGGAAAAACGTGACTTTCATCAGAGAATAGCAGGAAAATGGCAAATTTCGGCAAAAAATAGTGAAAAAAAATGCAAATTTTACCAACAGATCTCGAAAAAAAACTGAAAATTTCGTCAAAAGGTCACGAAAAAACGCAATTTCGTCAAAGGGATGCAAAAAAAAAGTGGTGGGAGTGGAGACCCCCCCCTCTGTTGTAATTTTTCAGAAAATTTGCTGTGAATTTCAGATTTTTTTTTTTACTCAGAATCACCCCTGCTTTAAACGGATTCGATTATGTATCATAATTAAGACATTATGGTGTTTTTCTGTTTTCACAAAAACTCTCCCCATTTCCACCCCCTTGGTCCGATTTTGCTCATTAACCCATTAACTGCCAAAACTATGTGGACGGAGCCTTCAATATTTTTACTGAAATTAGTTTCCCACCAAAAATTCTGAAAGATAACATTCGGTATCTTTAATAGCAAAGTTTTTGTCATTAAATATTTTTTAACATTAAAATAGTGGTGGCTTGGTAGGTTTTTTTTATACACTTTTATTTTGAATGTTGCGTTCACGCAACACCAGCAGGTAATGGGTTAACAAACATGACCAAGATTTTGTGCCCCTTGATTTTATGAGTTTTGGATGGTTTAAACTGTCATGTCCAAATCCTTGTTGAAAACCTCAAATAGTACATTGATATATAAAATTTCACATTACATGTAATGCTTAAAATGTCATATGAATAATTAATGTGTAGTAAAGTATTATTAAGTGCAATTTTTTAACTGTGTAAAACTTTTATTTAGATTTTTTTAAAAATAAAATTGTGCTTTTTAAAAAGTAACTGCTCACATGAGCTGCACATTTTTTCTCTTAAGAAATCTTAAATGCCCTAAATAGTTTAAAACAATGATACCATCTTTCTGCAGTATGGCTAAGAGTGTAAAGAATAAGTAAAACTCCAGCTGGCCGGCCAAGTGATACCCGCTGGAATAGTCAACTCATTTGCCTTGAAACTTTTTTATACAATAGGTCAATATTTCAGAAAATAGTGGAAGAGCATGTAGGATATTGGAATTTCTGAACTGATTAATAATTTTAAGTTATATAAACAGTGCAAAGATCTTTTACTTCAGATAAAACCTATAGGTGTTGCATTGCATTAGACATTCTTCAATGAGATACTGCTACAGTTGCTGATTTGTGTCATGTTTGGCTCGGTGTTCTAAAAGAAATTTTACTTAATCCCCATATTGAAAAAGTGCGTAACAGATCAAATCATGAAACCATACCATTTTATGGTTTGTTTTTCATGCCAACCTTAAGAATGAAGGGTTGATTGATGCACAAATTGATTCAGCTCAAATATGAGCTATTATGGTTTTGTGCTATAGAATGCAGCAGTAAAATTATGGATTATTAATTGTATTTTGATTTTCTTCTGATTGAAAAAATTCCAAAAAATCAAAAATTTTTATTATAATTAATAATTTAAATTTTTTTATTATTATTAAATTGCTATAATTTTAAATAAAATATTTCATAAATCATGATATTTGGTGTATACCTATTGTTGTTAAAAAATTTTCAAGGGTGTTACATGTTTATGATGGTTAAAACTAGTTTTTCCCGCTTGTCATGTCAAAAACCCAACACTGATTCTTCTGCAGATGTTTCTTCTGTTTCCGACACCTGCCATTTTCATGAGATAAAAATTGCTTGTTTTTCAACTTGAAATTAAGTTTTTTAGTTAATATTGTCTGTTCCAATTTATCGAATTTTACAAATTTGGTTCTCTAAAATGAAAATCAGTATTTTTTAATGTCCGTTTGGAAATTTTCGTGCAGATATTATTGTGATTTTTTCGAAAAAGCCTTGAAAGCACTGTCTGCCATTTTTAACAGCCAGAATGAAAATGACAGGTCGAGGTACAGGTCGAGGACGAAACCTCATTGGTCGGTTGCGAGCCTCGTATCTACATACCATATTAGTCAAAACTGAACTTCTTTCTTTGTTTTGCTAATTTTTGGTGGTTTTTAATTAATACCTTGCATTAAGACTTTTTCAAATTTTTATGATTTCCAGTGTGACAGTAGGTATTCAGCTGTTAGTATACAAAATTTCAAGTCTCTAACTTATACTGTTTCTGAGAACGGACTCTTTGACAGATAAAGAAGTGACACGAACAGGGATTGCAATCGCCCTGTAATTACTACAATTCCTAAAATTTTCTTATAGCCCTAAAATTCCTAAAATTATACTAAATTTTTTCTTGTTTCCCTAAAATTTGCTTCCAATAACTATTTCTATTGACAAATGACTGATAAACAAAGTTAGTTTTGCTTTGTATCATGATCGCCAAAGCTGATTCTTGTTAGACATTTTCATTGGTTGTTCAAAAGTAAGTCATAAACAACAAAGAAATAAAGTATATAACTTTTAAGTTTAATTAAAACTGCACTTGTTTTACCAATGGTAATGCTGATCCTGAGAGGGAGATTTTCTATGCAAAATTTTATGATAAAAAGTGATTTCAATAAACATACGATAAAAAGTTTGAGATTTGTAAAAGATGCTATTAAAAATTATGCAGGTGTGAGTGAAGTACCTATTTCAACTTCCTTGTTAAATGATATTAAGAATTCACATAAAGCTTATCAGCAGTATACATGGAAAAACAGAAAGAAAAGTAAGAAAAGCTCAGAGATTGAAATAAAGAAAGCCCAAATTTAAAGAAGAAAATTAAATGTGAAACTAAATAAAATCAAAATTTATTTTTTATTATATAATACAGCATTTTACTTATTTTTAAGCAATTGAGTATTCTTTGTGTTTTATTTAACTATGCCTTTGAGATGCTAAAAATTTCGCAAGGAATACATTTATCCTCTCAGAAATTGAAATCGAGAAAGCCCAACTTTTGATGAAGAGAATTAAATACGAAACAAAATAAAATTTCAAAATTTATTTTCTATGGTACAATACAGCATATTATGGATATTTCATTGTTTTTTTTATTTTTAACAATTGAATATTCTTTGTATTTCATAACTATGCCTTTGAGATGTTAAAAATTTAGCAAGGAATACATTTAGCCTCAGTCAAATTTAAATAATTTGGTTTTTCATTCAAATATACAAAATTCAAGTATTTAAAAAAAAAAAATTGTGAAAATACTGAACAAGATTGCAAGAAATCATATAAGATTTATTAAAGAAACATTTTCTAAAGCTGTTAGATATAGAAAAATTAAGTTAACACCATTTCTTTACTTTATTGTTGTTATTATTTGCTCTGTATTTGAGACATTTTTAGAACATTTGAGTGTTTACTTTAAAATTTTGAACATGACAAAAAATTTTAAACAAAAATTTTCTAAGAATTTATTTACTGTGTTTCTTAAATTAAATTATTTGTGTTATAATACAAGTGCATTGAAAAATCACCGGAGATGGTGGATATAAATTAGTCCTAAAATATCCCTAAAATTTCATTGTCTAATCCCTAAAATTCCTCCCTAAAATTTTAAAAATAATTGCTGCACTCCCTGAATGCATTGTAGAGTTGGACACATGAAAGGAGCAATTGTTTTGTATATCTATTTGCCTCCACTTAGCAACTTTCCAAATGGAAGTCACTGTACTTCAAGCGTTTTCTGGCAATCTTCAAACATTGACGACCTTTTAAAAAAACAATATCAGTTGTCCCATTATAAGAAAATGCTCCCCACATCATGAGTAAACCCCCTCCTAGTTGTCTGATGAAAAAAGTTTGTGGTTCCTTGCAAATATCGTACCAATAATATGCCCAACCATCGGGGCCATCTAAATTAAATTTCTTTTCACCACTGAAAAAACATGCAACCATTCATTTGATGTCAATTCATATGATTTCAGAACCACTGAGCATGAGCATCTTTATGCTGTTTAGTTTTTTTAACTTTGGCGAACAACATATTTCGCAATACTCAAGAACTGTGCTTGTCTGCAACTGTTGATGGACAGTGGGTTTTGATACTGGAATGCTTAATTCATTAAAAACTGACACACAGACAATTTTTGGGTTGAAACTTATTCAAAATCGCTTTGTTTTGCCGTTTAGTTCTGGTCTTTGTTTGTCAGAATGGCATGTTGTTTCCAAATTGTCACCTTTTGACAGAATTCAGTAAATACCAACCCTGCTGCATCTAATTTTTCTTGCAATGTCCACAACTTTCCATCCACGAGCCTTTAAACGATAGATTTGCAAAATTTCCTTTTTGGAAAACTGCACATTGAGAGAGGTATCTTTACAATCAGTCTGAAACTGAAAGACAGATTCGCTTTTATCTCTTGAAACTATTGTATCACAAGTACATGAACTCGTAATATGCAAATTTTGGATATAAGTACTTAAATCAGCTTTTAACACTGGTTGTCTATATATTTTGGGACAACCATTCATTTGATGTCAATTCATGTGATTTCGGAACCACTGAGCATGAGCATCTTTATGCTGTTTAGTTTTTTAAACTTTGGCGAACAACATATTTCGCAATACTCAAGAACTGTGCTTGTCTGCAACTGTTGATGGACAGTGGGTTTTGATACTGGAATGCTTAATTCATTAAAAACTGACACACAGACAATTTTTGGGTTGAAACTGATCTCAAAATCGCTTTGTTTTGCCGTTTAGTTCTGGTCTTTGTTTGTCAGAATGGCATGTTGTTTCCAAATTGTCACCTTTTGACAGAATTCAGTAAATACCAACCCTGCTGCATCTAATTTTTCTTGCAATGTCCACAACTTTCCATCCACGAGCCTTTAAACGATAGATTTGCAAAATTTCCTTTTTGGAAAACTGCACATTGAGAGAGGTATCTTTACAATCAGTCTGAAACTGAAAGACAGATTCGCTTTTATCTCTTGAAACTATTGTATCACAAGTACATGAACTCGTAATATGCAAATTTTGGATATAAGTACTTAAATCAGCTTTTAACACTGGTTGTCTATATATTTTGGGACAACCATTCATTTGATGTCAATTCATGTGATTTCGGAACCACTGAGCATGAGCATCTTTATGCTGTTTAGTTTTTTAAACTTTGGCGAACAACATATTTCGCAATACTCAAGAACTGTGCTTGTCTGCAACTGTTGATGGACAGTGGGTTTTGATCAGGGTTGGGTTTTTGACGTCAAAAAGTGGTTTTTGACATGACATGTCAATAACCTGTCGAAAAGTGTTAAAAACTGTCAAAAAGTGTCAAGAACTGTCGAAAAGTGTCAAAAACCTTATACATATTTTTTTTTAGCAATCATTAGTGATATTTTATATTATATCAAGCTAAAAACTGATTAAATAATAATTTATATATTATAAATAATTTTCATTTAGTCATACTGTAATTAAGTTGCAATAAAATTATGTATCATTATTCAAAATATTTGTCAATTGCCACGCTAGGAAAAATAGCAAAAAATATTGAATCTACTATTAAATGCATTTTTCAAAGTACCTTTTATATCTTTATTACTATTAAATTAAGTATTTGGTATATTATAAAAAAAATTAGCAATCTAATTTATACTTAAAAAAATAAATAAATAAAGGCTTGTGTAAAGCTAAAGTAACCACTATTCAATGACTGTTCATAAGTTACCTAGACTTTTAATGATTCTAAATGTTTATGTTGTACATAAACTTTAAATATAAACCACAATTGCAACACAAACGTTCTTTAAGTAATTAAATTAATTATAATATAAAATCTACATAATTAAACGTTCTTTAAATCAATAACTTAAAAGAAAATGGGTTGTTATTTTCAATTTTTATACACATACATAATATATCTTCATGTTATTATGTTAGTTTCAGTTTAATTATTTAGAACTATTTCTTTATGTTAAATTTATTTGTTATACATTATAAAATAGTATTTTTTTTTATCCAAAGGTTTGAGTATCATAGCTGAGATTTATTCCAACAGAGCGAACATATGCCGGGACCAGGACTCGAACTTGGGTACTTTGGCTTGCCGTGCCAACGCCCTTCCTACTAAGCTATCCCAACGATATCCTGCTTGGCATAATTCACTCTTATTTGTTGGACATGGCTGTGAACTGCAGTGCTAATTTTATTCATATGAGCTATAACTATAGCATTTTTACATGATGAATGTGATACAACGCAGAAACTAACTCCTGTATACCATGTAATTAGGTCATAATGAACAGACCCAGGTTCGAGTCCTGGTCCCAGCATTTTTCGCTCTATTGGAATAAATCTCAACTATGCTACTCCAACCTTTGAATATGATTTACCTATTTGAAAAAAAACATTCCTCTGTTTTAGTACCTTTTTTGGGGACAAACATTAAAACAATATAAAAATAAGTATGTTATTTATATGAAATGTTATACATTAAATTATACAAGTAAAGTACTATTTAATAGTTTGTTTAGTTTAATGTAACGATACTTTTAATTATTATTTTATTATATATTTATAGCTTACAATTATTTTCAAAGTAATTTGTTAAACCAAACTCATGCTTTGAGTTTTCAGGTGTCGACACAGATTTTTTTTTTTCTTGAGGCTTATGTTTGAAAACTAAAAATTATTTTTGTGAAATTTATTTTGTTATGAAAGATAAAATCCAGCTGCTCAAATTCAAACCAAGCATTTAATGATAACTTCTTTAAGTCATTCTGTTAAAGTTTTCATTTCTTGTGAACTTGTTTTCTTTGTAAATTATACATTTTAAAACCTAACAAAATAAAAATAATTAATGGAGAGTATGTTTTTATGGAATGGAATTTTGTGAAGGAACCAATTTTATTAAGAGAAATTTTGTGAAGGGTCTTGATTTATTAAATCGATTTTTGTAAAGGGGTTCTAGATAGGTCTTTTTTAATGTCGAAAAGTTTACCCATGTATCTAACACTAAAAATTATGAAAAATTGTAAATTTAATGTTGTTGTAAAAATAATTTTAATCAGTTTTTGGACTCAATTTTAGGTTTTTGACAGTCATTGTCAAAAACTATGTCAAAAAGGGGTTTTTGACATGACGGTTAAAACCATGGTTAAAACCGGATAAAACCGTCACACTGTCAAAAACTTGCCAACCCTGGTTTTGATACTGGAATGCTTAATTCATTAAAAACTGACACACAGACAATTTTTGGGTTGAAACTGATCTCAAAATCGCTTTGTTTTGCCGTTTAGTTCTGGTCTTTGTTTGTCAGAATGGCATGTTGTTTCCAAATTGTCACCTTTTGACAGAATTCAGTAAATACCAACCCTGCTGCATCTAATTTTTCTTGCAATGTCCACAACTTTCCATCCACGAGCCTTTAAACGATAGATTTGCAAAATTTCCTTTTTGGAAAACTGCACATTGAGAGAGGTATCTTTACAATCAGTCTGAAACTGTAAGACAGATTCGCTTTTATCTCTTGAAACTATTGTATCACAAGTACATGAACTCGTAATATGCAAATTTTGGATATAAGTACTTAAATCAGCTTTTAACACTGGTTGTCTATATATTTTGGGACAACCATTCATTTGATGTCAATTCATGTGATTTCGGAACCACTGAGCATGAGCATCTTTATGCTGTTTAGTTTTTTAAACTTTGGCGAACAACATATTTCGCAATACTCAAGAACTGTGCTTGTCTGCAACTGTTGATGGACAGTGGGTTTTGATACTGGAATGCTTAATTCATTAAAAACTGACACACAGACAATTTTTGGGTTGAAACTGATCTCAAAATCGCTTTGTTTTGCCGTTTAGTTCTGGTCTTTGTTTGTCAGAATGGCATGTTGTTTCCAAATTGTCACCTTTTGACAGAATTCAGTAAATACCAACCCTGCTGCATCTAATTTTTCTTGCAATGTCCACAACTTTCCATCCACGAGCCTTTAAACGATAGATTTGCAAAATTTCCTTTTTGGAAAACTGCACATTGAGAGAGGTATCTTTACAATCAGTCTGAAACTGAAAGACAGATTCACATCTCTCGAAACTATTGTATCACAAGTACGTGAACTCGTAATATGCAAATTTTGGATATAAGTACTTAAATCAGCTTTTAACACCAGTTGTCTATATATTTTGGGACAACATTGTTTTTATTTTTTATATTGAATTCGACTGCTAAAAGTTGTTTCAGTATTTTAATCATTATATATTTGCAAACAATGCATGGGAAACACTTTATTACTTTCTGTTTTTGCAGAAAAAAAGATAAATAATGAAACAAATTCAGACATGTAGATTTTTGGAAGTATTTGTTTAATTTGTAGGTTAACTTTCTGTAAAAATATTTCAACACGTATATTTTGTTTTTATCAGGTAATAAAAATTTGTATACTGTGACATCACTAGAATAGCATCTATTGGGTTAATTTTTTTTTTTTATTCATGTGAAACGTTTGTGCCTGTGAAAATGTTATGCTTAGCTTAAAATGTATTTTACACTGATAAAACTAAAATAAAAATAAATAAAATAAAATTTTGAAAAATCATTGAAAATTACAACATATTGGCAATTGTTAATTATAAAAAAAGTTCGTGCAAAACAGATTGCGCCACCTGGTGGTGAAACGTGGAATTAATGGATATTGCAGTGCATGCACATGACGACTGCTATAGGGGCATTCCACATCAAATCAGGCAGTAAAATATCAATATGTAACCCACCATCACAGATTTTAATGAAACTGTGTGTGTTTGTTCTTACTATTAAGATATGATCACCAGTAATTTTTTTTTACTCCTTGGTGAAATAGTTTCTGTGGAAAAAATTATCAAATTTTGGAAAATTGCCATGAGTTTGCTTTCTTGATTGTTCAGTTTTCATAATCATTATTTTATTTATAAAATCATATGTCAATATCTACTGAATAAATCATCTTCAAATAATTTATACAGGGTAAATGATGTATGTCGATCATGAAAAAAATATTATTGTAAGGTTTAAAAAATTTTAAATGTGTCTAAAAAAATTGTATAATCTTTGAAATTAAAAAAAATTGCGAAAAATAATGAAATTAAAAGATCTTTATCAACCAAAGGCGCAGTTTCTATGACGATTTTTTCAACTTTAAATTGTACATAATACTATATTATAACTGGATCGGAAATAAAAATAGTAGGATTTTGGTTGGTTTTAGTAATGTTTAAATCATATTTAAAATTATCAATATTTTCAGATTTAAAATTTACTGAAAGCATGATATCTCTGGTAATACTTTTTATTTATACAATTATTTTTGCCTTCATATTATCTTTAATGTTCGTTTCTTATGCAAAAAAAAAAAGTACAATATTGTTTTTAGTAAAACCATGGGCGTTTCCTAGAACAAAGAGCAATTATCCCTTTCCAAACAAAGAGAAAAATCCCTTGCTCCTCAACGTCCAATAGAAATTTTCAAAATGTCACTACTAATCTTTAAACTCATATTTGCATGCCTTTGAGCTGCTGGTTAAAATAAATACCAATTTTCACTTTTTTGAACAAAGTTTTGAGATATTGTGCTTCTAAAATATGGAAAATTTGTACAATCAATTATATTTATACCCTAGAAATAACTATATCTAAAAAACTCTTTAAAAACTAAATAAGATGTATTTTTGTCATTTTATTCACTTTTTAAGGATCTTTAACTTGATTTATTGCATCATAATCTTGCTGATAAATGGATTTTTAATACATATATATATAACTCGTTCCCAATCAAATTATTTAAAAACTGTTTATTTATACTTAACCTAGTAAAGCCTGACGGTACCATATGGTACCAGAAAAGCTGCCAATCAATTTGCTGTTTCAGTACCCATATTTTTTAATAGAAATATATGCTTTATTTGATGACAGAAATTTTGTGGTAAAATAATACCAAAGTTGCTTTTCTAAAAAATTGGTACGAAATGAAATTTTTGCATTTTAAAGAGAAAAATATTTCTGTCCTTTATGGGTTAATAAGGCATATATATTGTTTATACACTTACAGAAAATACATATGCTAAACTTTATGATGTTATGTCTACAAAATCTAAAAACTAAGAAACTTATCTAACAGTGTGTTGTAGGGAAAATTTAACATCTGCTGTAATGACAATAAATTGTTATAATAGTTTTATTTAATTTTGAATGAATGAAAAAAGCATACATTTTTATTTTATCATTTTTTTTATTACATTTTATTTTATACATTTTTAAAGTACAGGTGAAAATTTCACAAAGACATGCCTATCTCAACAACATCTCAGTAAATCACATTCACACAACAGCTGATTTTATTCTTATTGATCTTTCGGTTTTGATGACAGATGGTTATGAATTAATTAGTTTTGTTAGAAGTCTCATTGCAGCCAGCATATTAAGTTCACTGATTTTTTTTTTTATATATTTTTATTGACTCTATGACCAACCCACATTTAAAGTGATCATTAGATGTATTTTGAGTTAAAAGTTGATTTTTAAAATCGTTATGTTCTTCAATTATTATTATCGTCTTAAGATAATAAGTTGTTATTAAGATTTTTAAATGTAGCTTATTTATTATTTGAACAACTGAAAGTATTTTGCTATATGGGCGATTTTAATTAGGCTGTTGAGCAGTGTAGTGTTGGTATTTTTTACAAAATTCTTGATTTTAAAAATTAACAAGATTATAGACGCACTTAATGTTTTAAACATAACAAAAATAAGAAATAATAATCTGCATACAACTTGGAGCCGTCAAATTTATTTGCAAATTCAGAAGTAATAGCATGTACGGTAAGACCTCCGTACGGTCACACCTGAAGAGCAGAGACAGTTCCCAATACAAATATTTGCATATTTTTGCGTATGCTTCCGAGTAAGAGATAAATTCGGTGGCTCCGAGGTGTCTGTTATTTATATGTTTTACAGTATTTGAATATTAATGAGTATATATACATATATATATGTTTATATTTCTATATAAAAGAAAATTGAAATTAGTGATATAATTTTTTAGTGATATAATTTTCGGTTCAGTTTGGGACAACCTTATCCGCGCAGGTCTCTAGGTGGAATTTTAAGTTGTATGTTCAAAAGGTGGAGTTATTTTAAATGGGTTTTTTCAATATCTTAAAAATTGCCCAGTGCGCTAAATTTTTTAGGAACTCCAAAACCTCGCTGTATTAAAAATTACAGTACCAGAAACGACAGTAGTCTCTAGGGAGCGAGAGCAAATTTTAGGTAGCTTTCAATACAAAAAAGTCCTTCCCGCCTGTACCAGGAGGAAAAGGTAGCTTTCCTATATATTCGTTTTAAAATTTTAGCGAATATTACACGAAAACAGCAAGTTAAAATGCAAAGAAACATTTACAAAGGATTCGTTAATACTGAATTTGAATAAGAAATTCACCAAATTATTGAGCAATAGCCAAATTGGCTTCATTTATGAAGACTTATTTCAGTCGCCAAATTTGGCGATATTTCGCCAAATGTTGCCAATTTTGGCGAGAATTTGGCACAAGAAAACTGTTAGAATTTCAAACTGCTCTATCTCAGCCATTTTTTAAGATACAGGTAAACCAAAAAATGCTCTGGAATCCTCGTATCAAGGCCTAACACTTAATTAAAAAATAAATTTGAATTTTTAACTTTTTTGTATATTTATTTTAGTTTTAAATTTTTAAATGGCCGCCATCTTGAAACAAAATGGCAGACCAAGCTGGCCAACGAACTCGGTCGAGACATTAGTGACCTTAATACACACAATTAGTTTCATCAAAATCGGTTCATAAATACGGGCGTTATCGTATGATATAGGTCAAATATATATATTAGGACTGGGTGATATTAGGATTTCTACATCGTGATACATCATCGAGGCTAAATCGCGATATCACGATATTAACTTTTAGTATTACAAACATGGTCGTAATTTTAATATAAAATTTAATAGTATTTATTATACATACACCTTAAGCTTATATTGTTTTAAAAAGCCTTTTTTCTTTAGGCTTATGTTTACAGATAAATATGCAAAATATATTCAAACTTGCTGCAAAAAATAAATAAAAAATTTTAAAAAACGTTATAATTAATTAGAAGAATCTTTTTTAAAATGAGCTCATTCGACGAAATTTACCGTTTTTTGCCGATCCTTTGACGAAATTTGCCCTTTTTTCGTGATCTGTCGACAGAATTCTCAGTTTTTTTGCAATCCGACGATGAAATTTGCCGTTTCATCGACGAAATTGATCGTTTTTCCGTGATCCTTCGACGAAATTAAGTTTTTTCCACGATCCTTTGACGAAGTTTGTGTTTTCTCCGTAGCCCTTCGGCAAAATTCGCCTTTTTATGCTATCCTTCAATGAAACTGATGTTTTTTTTTTTTGACGAAATTCCCTTTTTTTCATGGCCTTTTCACTAAGTTTGCAGTTTTTTTTCACGATCTGTCAACGAAATTGGCCATTTTTCGTGATCTTTAAATGAATTTCGCGTTTTACCCGCGATTCTTTGACGAAATTCGCCGTTTATTTCGCGATCCTTCGACAAAGTTTGCCGTTTTTTCGCGTAATTTATGCACTATAGCGCGTCTGCGGCATCACTGTATGTTTTTAGTCTGCAGGTGTCCTAAAAAGTCTGCGATGCCCGTCGCAGCGTCGTGTACATTCTGCCACGGGGTGTATTCACTCTCAAATTTTAAGCAACTGTCTTTCATATTAACGATTTTATTGATTATTTGCGGGCGAAGCCCGCGTTTCTGCACTGCCCAAAATTCAATTTCTGATATTTAGATAGCTTACACTTAACTATTCACCCTCATATTTTTATTCAATTATCTTTAATATTAGCAATTTTATCAATTTGCGGGCGTAGACCACTTCCTGTACTGGCTAAAATTTAATTTGTAATATTTTAATAGGTTTCACTTAACTATTCACTCTCAAACTTTTAAGCAACTATCTTCAATAGTAACGATTTTATTGATTTGAGGGCGAAGCCGATTTTCCGTACTGGCCAAATATTAATATCTGATATTTAGATGTGTTACACTTTTAATTCTGACCAATAAGTAGTTCCTAAAGAAATTCTAAATAATAGAACAAGCACTATAACCCATAATATTTTACTGCTCTGACTTTGAGAAAAAAGAAAATCAGTTTAATTTCAGATGAATACCTAAATTGAAAATTCATGAGGCAAATCCCCCTTGGCCCTACTATATCTCTTAAACTTAAATGTGAAATAATTCGCATCCCCGTCCCCCCCAGATCAGATGTGCGTGTGATGCATCGCGGCCGCCGCGATGCATCACTAAAAGAAAGATCAAGAAACCGGCTTGACCATGGGTGCAAGTTTTCCGTCCACAGGACAGAATTCCGTCTTTTGGAAAATTGTCGAGGATGGAAACGGGACGGAAAAATGCCCGAGCACGGAAAAAAATTCGCCGTTTTTCGAGATCCTTCGTCGAAATATGCCGTTTTTTCGAGATCCTTCGTCGAAATATACCGTTTTTCGAGATCCTTCGTCAAAATATGCCGTTTTTTCGAGATCCTTCGTTGAAATATGCCGTTTTTTCGAGATCCTTCGTCGAAATATGCCGTTTTTTCAAGATCCTTTGTTGAAATATGCCGTTTTTTCGAGATCTTTTCACAAAATTTGCCGCGTTTTTTTCGATCCTTCGGCAGAAGGAAGTTTAAGAATCAGTTTTAGAATTGCAAATTTTTTAACTCAATATCCCGACGTAATATTTCCGTATACATTTTTTAAGTTTTTTATTCAATTTTTAAAATATCTAAAAACTTGAAATTGAATCTTGAAATTAAAAAAAATAATAATACTTTTTCAATCTAAATATAGTGCAAAGATACCTATCATTCAAATTTTGATGGGAAACTGATTTTTGGTTTATCTACACCCATAACCCTTATGCTTTACAGTATATTTGTCCAATTTTTTATTGTTTTTAAAGGTATTTAACCCTTTAACTGCCGTATGAACCACAAACAATTAACTGTAGATTTGTTCACTGTGCTGTGTGAATCGTATTTGTTTCTAACCTCGTACAAGTGTTTCATACTAGAAATTTGAATTAATAAACGAGCTTAAATAAATGCTACTTATAGAAATAAGAAAATCTTGTTTTCTAATGCAATTTTTTAATTTAATAATAGATTTAAAATATTGAGAAAAACGTTTAGAATATTGCCTTTCTTACTTATTTAGATGGCTTTATTTGGTTTATTGTTGTCTATAAAATTGCACTTTATTTATGCTGATTTTGCTATTTTACTATAAATTTTACTATAAATTTCTTGTAAAGAATAGATTAGTATGTATACACATTCTCTTTATCAAATGCATCCTTTTTTGATTAAAGTTTCTTCTTTCTTTCTGTTTTTGTGTGTGTGATTTTATAATAAAAATACAAAAAGTGGCAAATTTGGGTGGTAGCATAAACTGTAGAGAAAGATGTGGATTTTCATGATGTTATTATTTTTATGGCAAATAAGGATTCTTGCCGCCTCCTTTTTACGAAGTAAGCATGCAACTATTTTGGCTACTATTTTTGTACAAATGCTACTATTTTGGCTACTATTTTTTTGATTGTAGGCTACTAAAGCAACTATTTTTGATGCCATTATGGAGTGGCAGCCCTGATATATATATATATATATATATATATAAATCAACATTTGAACGGAGGGTGGTTTTGGGGTCTGGGGGTCATGATTGGTGAAAATATATTGAAATTTTCCGGAACTGCTTTCCTCCGAACGGCTGCAATAGGTAGCTTTATACTTTTTTCTAATGAAAGCTACCTAAAAGTATAAAGCTACAGGGTTCATACTCATCAGGGGAAACCTGGGAATCAGGGGAAAGTCAGGGGATAAATTTTGTGTCTTAAAAGTCAGGGGAATCTCAGGGGATTTTCCAAAAAATACCAAAAACCTGGGAAAATTTGGCAAAACAATCGGCTACTCTGGGAAATGAGGGCACTTGCTGCTATTTGCATGTTTTGTGAAGTAAAAGCATGTATCTGCAAAATGTTCAACAATTTGTAAATTTTGCAAAAAATTCTGTAACAAATCAGTAGTTTGTGCTTCAGAATCAGTTGTGAACTTGAGAGTGGAACTTTCACAACTCTTAAGATTTTTGTGTGTAACGTAACAAAATCTTGATACCTAGAAAATTTGCTGCTGATCTGAGAAAAATACATACAGGTTTTTTATACATACCTGTGTGTGTATATATATATATATTTTTTTTTTAACCTTCTGATGTAAAAACTTAACTTTTGTGATATTACCTCTTTATTTATTTATTTAGGGGGGGGGGGGGGGGTAATACTTACTAAGTTTAAAAAAATGTCATTAATTGTCAACATCGGAAAATTATTCATTCTGGAAAATACATCAGGGGATTCTCAGGGGATTTTTTGAGGGGAAATGAGTATGAACCCTGAGCTACCTATTGCAGCCATTCGGAGAAAAGCAATTCCGGAAAATTTTGGTATATTTTCACTGATCATGACCTCCAGACCTCAAAACCACCCTCCGTTCAAATGTTGATTTATCTGACCTATGTCATACGATAACACTCATATTTATAAATCAATTTGGATGAAACTAATTGTGCGTATTAAGCTCACCAATATCTCGACCGAGTTCGTTGGCCAGCTTGGTCCGCCATCTTGTTTCAAGATGGCGGCCACTTAAAGATTTGAAACTAAAATAAATTTACAAAAAAGTAAAAAATTCTAATTTATTTTTTGCTTACGTGTTAGGCCTTGGTACAAGGATTCCGGAGCATTTTTTGTTTTACCTCTATCTTAAAAAATGGCTGTGATAGAGCAGTTTGAAATTCTAAGGGTGGCTGACATTTTGAAACAAAACAGCACATTAACGCGATTACTCGCAAATTATTTTCTTTCATTGTTGTAATCATTAATTTACCAATCATACGCATAAAACTATATATTCATATCCGTTAGCGCCAAACTTGGGGACATTTGACGACTAAAATAAGTCTTCATAAATGAAGCCAACTTGGCTATAGCTCAATAATTTGGCGAATTTCTTATTCAAATTCAGTATTAAGGAATCTTTTGTAAACTGTTTTTTTGCATTTTAGCTTGCTGTTTTCGAGTAACATTAGCTAAAATTTTAAAACGAAGATATAGGAAAGCTATACCTTTTCCTCCCGGTTCAGGCCGGAAGGACTTTTTGAATTGCTACGGGCACTTAAAACACAGCCTGTGCTACTGATCCTGTATTCTTATATGTGTATAAGTAGCAATGATTTTGTAAATGTGTCAGAAAAAAGCGAGTTTGTTTTTGAGAACTAAACTTTACAATTCATTAAGGCTTATGGCCTATAGTACCAACCCTTTTTTTCTGGACTATGGGCCCCGGGATGCTCTATAGAGAATATGCTCTTGTCAGGTTGTCAGCCTAACACAGGACCATCAATGTTTAGTGCCCAAGTAAGCTTGGTACTCAATTTATAGGCCCCGAATAGATGAAGACCTGAGTTAGCCTTGATCTGCCCACAGTCGAACTAGGGACCTGTAGCGAGAAGCGCCATCTATGCTCCAACGTGTGCAACATGAAATTCAAATAAAGATCCAAATGTGTATTTCAGCTGACGGTGAGAAGTTTGAAAATCTTAAATGAAGGTATATTTTTATAACTAGTTGTTTAGTTGTTTTTTTTCTTTCTAAGATCGTTTTGTCACGTCATAGTGTATTAAAGCACGAAAAAACTAATGGGCGTTTTAACCATTCTATTCTTCGCATTAATGTCCACAAGGTGTTTTTTTGTACTGAATCGATAATGCTCTACAAATTTGTAAATCGCCTTTTTTCTCTATCTCTTTCCGCTTTCGAGATAGGAATGCTAACTCCGCAGTTTTCCACCAGGTGGCGCCGTATGCGGTTTCATTGAGCAGTGAAAGGCTACTTTACTGTACCTAGACACTACTTTTATGAATATAGCAGCAGCCGTTCCGAAGTTAAGCGGGTGGCAAGGGAATAGTGGGCATACTGTATATATACTCATTAAATATCTGAATTACATAATTACATTCAGATAAATATTCATTAATATTAACTTAGTTTAGAATTAAAGAAACAAATAATAAAAGAAAGTCATAATTTTAAAGCTCTACAGAAAAAAAAAGTACATTTTTACTTTCTTCTATATATAACAGAAGAAAGTATTGTAATTGAAAATTTTTTCGACTTCTGGTTTTCGGAGGATTTACACCGAAAGAGATCCCGAAAATCATGTTTTTACAAAATGTCTGTTTGCCCGTCTGTGTGTTCTCCTTGTATCATCGAAAGTGTATGAAGTTATGCATAGAATTAAACAAAATTTCATTTATAGGATTTTGACTATGGCTAGCAGGTCGTACTTAAGGGGATTTTCCACCAGATGGGGGCTCTGTAATAGTGATTTTTATGCTATTTCCATTATTGTATCATCAGAAAGTGTATGAAGTTATGTATGGAATTGAACCAAATTTTATTTATAGGTTTTCGACTATGTCCAGCAGGTCCTAATTGAATTTAGGGATATTCAGCCAGAAAGGGACGCTGTGATAGCAATTTTTCTTTAACATCGGCTGTTCATTAACATACATGCGATAGAAGAAAGTTTTGGGATTGGCACATCCGAATAGTTAAAAATATATCTCTTTGATTTCTTAAACCAAATTACATTTCTTAAAATTATGCTAAAAAAATGCACAACATCACTACAATTTTTACGAAAACAAATAAATACTAGTATGTTGTGGCTATCACAAAACTTTCTTCTGTATAAATGAAATCGTCTGCAATAAAAATTAAATGACAATCTATTCGTTCTTGAGATATATATCTAACGCGGAAATCATAAAAAACAGATCATTAGTAGCGACATCTGTTGGGCAGTATATTCCCAATTATAATAAAGATCTATTTATGCCAAGGTCAAACATAATCTAAAGTTTAACGAAATTCTGTGCGTTAATTCTTGAGATATAGCTATCGCAGAAATCGCGAAAAATTCAGCATAGCAGCAGCACCAGTCGAGTAATTTAAACCAAAACCTCATCAGCACCAATTTATGTCAAGGTCTAACTGAATATGAATTTTCATTAAATTCCACACATTAGTGCTTGAGCTAGAGCGCCCACAAAATTTGTGTCACATATATATAGACAAACAGACACATAGATACTTTTCTAAGAACAGTCAATTCGTGTTCAGGACCTCCTAAAATGTAGAAATACGTTGAAATATTTAACCAATCCTATACTTTGTTCTTGTAAAGATAGAAGAAATTATACAATGTCACCGAACATAGGCTCAGGGGGAAGAAGTTAGAGGTATGCACGAGCCAATAATGGTTTTCATACGGGTTGAGTCAGACATGGGCCGAACTTTTAGCTTTTATACCGGGTCGGACCCGGGTCTGGAAATTTCGGCTCTTGCAGATCTCCAGGAAGAATGGATTGCATGCCAAACTCATACCGGAAAAAAACAAGTCTAACCCGTCCCGGCTCTTGTCTATAGAAAAAAGGAATACCCGGCTAGGAAAGAGTGGAGAACAGGTAAGATCAGAGTTTCGTGAATGAAAATTGGCTCGAGATTTTTCTTTGGACGAGAACCTTTCCCGCACAGACCTCTGATGTCGGTTTGCAGACCTTTTATTAGCGCAAGGAGTGTGTGTGTGTGTGTGTGTGGGAGGGGGGGGGTGTGATATGCCATTGGTCAAAATTTACGCAACCAGGCCAAAATTTACGCTTTTATGCCGGTTCCAGGCCTGAAAATTTCGACCTGTGCAGACCTCTAGAAAGAATGAAGAGTCGAGCCAGGCTTGACCCGAAAAAAAAAGTCTGGTCTGGTCCCAATATCCAGAAAAAGCAAGTCCTGGTCCCAGCCTGACCCATAAGGAAAGAATACCAGTCCCAGCCGGACCCGCGGGCCGGGCCGGGCTTCGCCAGAAGCCTTTTTCCGTGAAGGCCTCTAATGTCGGTTTGCCGACCCTTTTTTAGCTCAAGGGGGGCGATCGCCCCCCCCCCCCTAGATCCGCCATTGGTAACAGTATTTTTTTTTATAAGCTGCGTACCCTATTTATTATGCATAAATTATTTGAAGATTATTTGTAGAATAGATATTGAAATATGATTATATTTATGACATGCTACATTTGAAAACCGAGCAGTCAAGAATGCCAACTGACGTCAGTTTTTCAAAATTTGATCATTTTTTTCTCAGAAACTATTTCACCAAGGAGTAAAAAAAAATACTGGTGATCATATCTTAATAGTAAAATCAAACACACACAGTTTCATTAAAATCTGTGATGGTGGGTTACAAGCCTGCCTGAACTGACATGGAATGACCCTATACGGTGCCGGAGGCAGCGGGGACCTGAGCCGGGGGTTTGTTCAGTTTCAGGTGTATACTATTCGATGTGCAAATTAAGGGATTATCTGGTGCCGAAGGCAGCGGGGACTCCGGCCGGAGGTATGATGATTTAAAATGATATTTTGTTTATTTAATAATAAATGGGGAAAAACAATTATCTTGGGCAGTGCTATGTGTGGTGCCAGCTTAAAAATTGAAATAAAAAGGTAAATAGGATTTTTCTTTTTTCCCATTTTGAAGTACAGTAGACTCTTTCAAATCCACAGAGCTTGGAACCAGGTGTTTTGTGGATTTCTGATTCATTGTGGCTTGAGCTACTCCATGGATACATGTATGAAAATAAACAACCAAGTAAAAATAGTCAATAATGTGCATAATTAAAAAAAGAAAAAAGTTCATGGAAATTAAATGATAGCATTTTAAATAACTTCAAAGACTGTGCCATTATAGAATATTCACATTTGTTTTTTATAATGGCTCGGAGTAAGCTGAAACATGACAAGGATCTAATAAAGAAAAGTTATTTTACTGTATAGTATGGTTTTAGTTTACACTTTTTAGCATTTAAAAGAAATATGTCTGACTTTTAAATAACTAAATTAAGAAATAAAAAGTAAGTCATAAAATCAAGATTGTATTTTTTCTTCTTTTCAGATAGCCTATTGCAACATAATCTCTTGAACATACAGTCCTTTCAGAAAAGAAAGGACTGTAGCAGTTCCTTTCAGAAAAGAACTGCATATGCTTCTATTTCCGTTACATCAAAGAGAGAGAAAATGTCCTCAATTTAGAATGCCAATGTTTCATTTCCTGTGCCAGAGAATCCTGGTATTTGAAATGGAAGGAAGTTGGTAACCAAGTCTTAGTCAAACCAGATTTATAATTTTCTCTATATATAAGGAATCTGTCATCTTGCCTGCCTGAAATTTTCTTTAAGCTTGGGAAACAATAATTGAAAGGAAAACTACGAAAACCATGGAAGTAAGTCTTGGTTAATAATTATCAAATACATTCTATTGGGTTGAGAAATAATTCATGATCTTTTTATTATCAAATATGCTTTAAACAAAAGTATTACAACAAATTATTCCATAATATATTCTCTGTTGTTTAAGACTTCCTCCCATCATTAAATAAGTTTTTGGTTCCTAAGTGATAAAAATCTTACAATTTTGTCTCTTCCAACCAAGCCCTCATTCTACACAATTACTGATTAACCAGGTGGAAATCTGATGTTGTCATGACTAGAGAGTATGGAGAATGCAAAATTGAAACGGTTTCAGAAAAGCTCAGTTTTTGGTCTACTTGACATTATATTTTAATAATCTTAAAATACACAATAATCAATAACATTGAAATCAAAATGTGTTGTACAACAACAACTTGTCGAACAATAAATGTGCTTTCAAATAATGCAAAACAGATTTGCCAACTCTCCTTATTTTTGACATTTGTTCTGATTTTTAAACACTTTTTTTTTCTCATTCTTATTTTACATTCAAATATTCTAAAAAAAATATTTATTGTGCGTAAATATTCTCTTTTTCAATTTTCATTCTTAAATGCAAAATTTAGACAAATTGTAACTGTTGAAAACTGTATTTTTTTAATGCAATCATCATGCATAATTTTATTAATAATTTCTTTATTAATAAAGAATTATCACTCATAACTGTCATAATTGTACATTTTTATTAGAAGGCAAAATCCATTCATGGTATTTATAAAACATATTTTATGCTTTTAATTATACAGTATTTTGTAATTTATTAAGTACATATGTTATAACATTATTTTAAAAGAATTGAATTATTCTTTTATGTTTTACATTAAAAAAAAATCATTGAAAAAGTCTCCTGATTCCCCCCTCCACCCACCCTCTGGCAACTCTGTATAAAACAATTTGCAAATGTGTTTTTTTTTTCCTGTGTGCATTTTTAAATTAGGACAAAAAAGACAGAAAAAACATGTGAATTAATTCTCAACCCAATATTTATACAGAGTGTTTATTAGAAATTATTTTACTGTCTTATTTAGCAAGAATTTACTGTTTATAAATATTTCAAAAGCTGTTTGATCCATATTTGCATGTACAGTAGGATTCTGCTTTTACAAAGTTTCTAAAATAAATAGTAATAAAATACATATAATTTTTTTATTTATTTTTTATTCTAAATAAATAGTTATTCTTTAACATTGACTGTTTAATATCTTAATAATATATGAGTCGCAGTCGGAAAATAAGTTTCCCCTGGCGACTGTGGACAGAGGTGTGTATGAAAGACAAAAAATGTAATGAGACATTAAAGATAAAACATCTTTATTTTTCCACATAAGTACCAAGTGCATTGAGACATTTGTCATACCACTTTATAAGCTTCAAAAAGCCCTCCATGAAAAAATCAGGGCTTTGCATACGGATGAAGCGTTGAACGACTATGGGCAAAAGACGACACAGCAGGTGAACGAGAACGTGCAAGACACTGATAGCATTGGATATAGGTTGACCGCAATCAAGCAGATGGCGCTGTTGTAGTGTCTGCGCAGATGGTGCCTGCAGAGACATATTGTTGTGTAAAATAAAATATTCTAATATTTTGAGCCAATCAAATTTTTTTTGTAATATTTTGATGTGTTTCAGAAAGCTGTATATCTAATTTATTGTACTGTATTTTATATTTTGTAAATGTTAAAATCTGATCTAAACATTCCAGATTTAATTTATAAGAAATTTAATTGCATTCCATGTCAAATAGTAGGACAAGGAGAATGTAAAATGGGACAACAATGGGTTCATAGAAAAAATAATTATGTAAGAAAGGCATTTTACATGAATTTCAAGTATGATACAAATACAACAATCCATAAAAATTTGACTTTGATATGATATGCAACAGAATATAATTTATTAAGAACAAACAAATTTTAAAATTTTAATTGTGATCCCCCCCCCTTCCTCCAGACAATTGCAGAAAATACATTCTATTAATGTAAAATTTCAAAAAATTATAGAAAATGGGTTGTATTGTAAAATAGTTTCCAAAATTTAAAAATGGAACAACAATGGGTTCATAGGGCAAATAATTTTAAAATAAAAGCATTTTTCATCAATTTGAAGTAGGATACAATACAATATGATGCACTACAATAGTTCCAATATAAACTTTGTACAAAATTGTCAAATTCTTTATAAAGTAACATAAGACCTTACCAATATATGTCCTCTAACACTTCTTGCTATTGAATTTAATTGGACTTGTTGGTTTTCAAAATGTCATTTTATAATAAAACATATTCTCCCAGTGTGTCAGAGGATCAATTGAACACAAACATCCATGAGAGGTATCCATAGCACATCTGGCTTGCTAGGATAAGAAAATGAGATAACCCATGTGGATGCAAAAATGTAACCTTAAATTCATCATGTTCTTTATCATTATCTATGATGTAAGGAAGCAACGAATGGTTGTCATATAGAGCAGTGATATAATGATTGAAGTCTTGTCCATCTCTATAATTTTCTTATCCTAGCAAGCCATGTGTGGTATGGATACTTCTCATGGATGTTTTATGTTCAGTTGATCCTTTGACACTAACTGGGAGAATATATGTTTTATCACAAAATGACATTTTGTAAACCAAGAAGTCATTATCCTATTAAATTCAATAGCAAGAAGTGTTAAAGGACATGTATTGGTAAGGTCTTATGTTACTTTATAAAGAATTTGGCAATTTTGTACAAAGTTTATATTGCAACTATTGTAGTGCATCATATTGTATTGTGTCATACTTCAAACTGATGAAAAATGCTTTTTTTTTTTAAATTATTTTCCCTATGAACCCATTGTTGTTCCATTTTCAAATTTTGGAAACTATTTTACAATACAACCCATTTTCTTTTTTGAAATTTTACATTAATAGTATTTTCTGTAATTGTTTCGGAGAAAAAAATCTCAGTTGAAATTCTTTTTTTTTCCTTAACAAATTATATTCTGTTACATATCATATTAATGTCAACTTTTTATGGATGTATTTGTATCATGCTTGAAATTGGTGAAAAATACCTTACTTAAAAAATAATTTTTTCTATGAACCCATTGTTGTCCCATTTTACATTCTCCCTGTTCTGCTATTGTCCCTTTTTACTTCTATAATTTAAAAAAAAAAAAAAAAAAAATCTGCAATGCCTTTTTTTTAAAAAAAATTTCTTTATGAAACCATTGTTGTCCCATTTTCACACTTAGGTTGTATTATTGTAAAATAGTTTCCAATTTTATACAAATTTTACAAATAAAATTAAAATTTTTATGGATTATTGTATCATACTTGAAATTGATGAAAAAAGTTTTTTTTTTTATTATTATTTTCCCTATGAACCCATCGTTGTCCCATTTTCAAATTTTGGAAACCATTTTACAATAATACAACCTATTTTCTATATTTTTTTTGAAATTTCACATTAATAGAATGTATTTTCTATAATTGTTTAGGGGGGAGGGAGAAAAAAAATCACAATTAAAATTTTGAAATTTGTTTGTTCTTCTAAACAAATTATATTCTGTTGCATATCATATTAAAGTCAACTTTTTATGGATTGTTGTATTTGTATCATACTTGAAATTGATGAAAAATGCCTTACTTAAAAAATATTTTTTCTATGAACCCATTGTTGTCTCATTTTACATTTTTCCTGTCCTACTATTGTCCCATTTTACTTTTATAACTTAAAAAAAAAAATTAAATATACATATTTTTTTTCGATTTGAATTTTTATTCTTTTTTACAAAATTTATCCTGTTGCATATTGTAATAAAGTCAAATTTTTATGGATTATTGTATCATACTTGAAATTGATGAAAAATGCTTTAAAAAAAAAAAAAATTCTTTATGAACCCACTGTTGTCCCATTTTTAAACTTAGGTTGTATTATTGTACAATAGTTTCCAATTTTCTATTTAATTTTTTTTAACTTTTTCACAATTTAAATATTAAAATTTGGAAATTTTTTGTTTGTTTACAAATTTTATTATGATGCATATCATATTAACATTAAAAATGCTGCTTTTTTTATCTTCCTCTCTTAATTAGAAAAGATTTTATGACAATTTTAAAATCTAGCAAACTAGCATTTTTTTGACAATTTTTGAGAAGTTTATGTAGCCATATTTAAAAAGAAAGGATATTTTTCAAAAACATTTGGTCTTTTTCTTAGTCTATATAAATACTACCGTAAAATACCGTTAATCTGCCCTTCCCGATTAAGCGCCCCCCTCCCACTTTATAAACAAATTGGAAAATTCAAAAATCCCGAGAAAGCGCCCTCCCCCAAAAGAAATTTTGCCGGCACGTCAAGATCAACACCAAAAACTTTATCTCCTGAGTTTTTTTTCCCCGACGGATCAGAAAGGCGTGACGATTCTTTGATATATCTCAAACATGTGCAAACACATTGTCGATCTGATAAAGCAATATAACCAAACAATAGTTTTGCTGTAAATTTATTTCCATGGTGATATGAAGGTAATAAAAATATCGATAGTGAAAGTTTCTCATGAAATAAGTTAAAGAAATGTGTATTTGATACTGTGTGGAAAATATTTTGATTAAAAGAGAATCTATTTATTTTATTAAAGAATTTATAGTTGTATTTAACATTATTATGAAAACCAATCACAAAAAAAATATATCGATTGATAGATCAGATCAATCGATTTGTCGATACACAATCGAATTTGTAGCGTAATTTATGCTATAGAGAATGTGCATGTTTGTCAACAAACTGGTTCCTCACTAGACCACGCCTCTTCGGTAGGCAAAACATTTCCCTCTCAATGCGCTATTTCCTACGGTTTCGTATGAGAAAGCGAAATTTTTGCATTCAATTATGGATCATATTTATTCAAAAACAAATTTTCTTTTATCAGATTAGGCACAGAACTTAGATTCTGTTGCTAATCAAGATTATTTAACAAAGCTTAGATTTGTCAAACCGAATAATAGCGTTATTATTTTAGATGATCCGTATATTATTGTGGATGCAGATTGGAAAGCAGATATGACTTTTTGGCCATCGGTTGCTTCATCAGATATTGAAACTTATTTAAAAAAGTTTCCAGGGAAGAATTCAAGAGCTCAAGAAACGTTTCAACTTGTTGTAGCTGGTAGGAGAAAGATTTTAGTGTTTTAATTATGTCGTAAAGTTAATGTTTTATTTACTTTTTTTCTACTTGTAGTTCAAGTTGTTCTTGTTCGTATGGTAACTTTTTATTGTTTGAGCCAATCGGAAAATGTTTACAAATTTCGTTATATTCAGATTAAAATGATACCTGTGAGTGTTTTCAAATCAAAACTGCTTAATTTCTGAAATACTTTTATATAATTTTAACATGTAGTATTATGACAAGGAAATCTATGAAACTGAAGCATAAGTTTTGTCAGAATTCGGTTTTATTAGCTGAAATAATTTTTATACTAAATAAACACTCCTTAGGTTTTAAAAAAATATTTTTACTATTCTAATAATATGTATAAAAACAGGACAAAACAAAAAATTGACTTATATGAAACATTTTACTCTTTTTTTTTTTTTTTTTTTTTTTTTTTGTAAAAGAGAAATACATAATTTAATCATAAAAAAAATAGATGCCATGTTTTTAAAAAAAACCTTACCATTTAAAAAGCATTTAATCAGGTGTCGATGCAGTTTTTTTATGTGGGGGGGGGGGCATTTTGTGAAAAATAAAATTTATTTTTCTGAAATTTGTTATATTTTCGTGAAAAATAACATTTTGTAACAAAAGATGATATCCAGTTACTCAAAATCGAACCAAACATTTATTAATAACGAACTGACTAGCGCCCGTGATAATAAATAAAAAAAAAAAAGAAAGAAAAAAAAACTCAAGTTTTCAATATCGAGTCGAATGAACCAAACCCTGTTGAAATCGAGCCCTTAGAACACAATAAAAAAAATAAGTCCCCAGGCGATGGAATATGCACCCCTGTAAATTTAACGAATTTCCTTTAACATTAACGCGATATTTAATTTACGAATGAAATCCCCCTCCCCTCTTTCTAAACTTAACCCCTTATCTTTAACAGTAACGCGATTTCTAATTTACGGCTGTGGTGAGTAAACGTAAGTTGATGCCGAAAAAGAAGATTAATATTTAAAAAAATATCCTTGACAGCTTGGCCTACAGGCACAGGTAAATTTCGAAGATGCAGACCGTGGGCAGCCTATTTATTGGGATTGCAGAAGAAATGACTTTTTGCCATGATGCGGCAGTTGGGACCGCTCACTTCGAAATCTACCTGTGTCTGTAGGCGGAGCACACAGATTTTTTTTCTGTAAGGGTTGGCTTTATAAAAAAAACTTGTCAATATAAAAGTTGTAGATAATATTAAGAGGATTTGTAATAAATTAGCGGATTTGATAACTTGTGAATTAACAAACTTATCAATTTTTTTCTTCTTAAACTCCTATTCTCCCCCCTCCCCCAACCATTTGAGGCCATTTTTAATTATATAAAAAATCTGTCATATATAAATTTTCGGTCCTTTTCCTAGAAATAATAATAACTTTAAACGGATTCGATACGTATCATAATTAAGAAGTTATGGGTAACGTAAGGGGCCCAGGGGCCCGGATCTTGTCCGAGAAATTTTTGGTCATTCATGTAGTAGCTGGAAATGCTAAGAAGTTATTAGAAAAAAAAGCTAGCGAATTGGACGATTTTTAAGGGAGCTATAGTAGGGGGCCCAAAAGGGGCCGCTGATAGTTTTGAGCAGGGCCCTAAGATGAACGGTCCTACCTGGAATGTAGAAATGGGGAAATAACTAAATGGAGAAAACGTCCCCAAAAACGAAGATCGAATTAAAAGGGGACAAGGTATTAACAATTTAGGGAACAAAAACTTCAAGGGGCCAGGGGGCCCGGATCTTCACCGATTTTTGTTCATGTAGTAGCTGGAAGTTCTAAGTTGTTAGAAAAAAAAAGTTAGTGAATCGGACGATTTTTAGGGGGCCCAAAAAGGGGCCAGCCGATAGTTTTGAGCAGGGCCCTAAGATGAAGGGTCCTAATTAGAAAGTAGCAATGGGGAAATAACTAAATGAAGAAAAGGCCCCAAAAACTAAGAAAATTGGATTAAAAGCGGGCAAGTAATTATCAGTTTAGGAAACAGTAACTTCAACGGGCCCCGTACCAGGCCCTAGGGGGCCAGGATCGTAACTAGAACGTAGAAATGGGGGTGAAAGCTAAACGGAAAAAAGGCCTCAAAAACGATGAGGATCGGATAAAAATTGGGTAAATTATTAACAATTTAGGGCAAAAATCTTAAAGGAGCCCCAGGGGGCTGGGGTCTCAAAAAATTAAAAATCCGAGCCTCAAGTGCATCAGGACCTACCTTGGGCTATCCGCTGCAATTAACCTTTTGCTTACGGTGGGATTACCGTAGTCCCAAGAAAAAGACTGTTGAAAAATACGGGGTTGGGATTATCGTCATCCCGAAAATTTCCACCCCTCAAAGATGGAGTGCAGGAAATCCTTAATAGCGTTTGGCTCAACGGGGGTCTCATTGGGTATTGGAGAAGGGAAATTCTATAGGGAATATATTAGTTATCACAGGGAAATACAGGGAAAATTTATGCAGCAAAGAAAGTAAACATTGTTCAAGCGCACGATTTGAAGCTGTTTCTACCTCACTTCCTCCAAATTAGTGGAAGATAATTTTTGTTTGTGATATTAATATGAAGAGAATAGATTATTTTCAGTAAATTGTTTTATTATTTTAGTAGCGCTGATTTTAATTAAGTTTTTCTTCTTAGAATGTTAAGTATTGCGGGTTTTTTTTATTTCGACAATAGTACACTAGATATCTTAAAATAATATACGTAACTTTATTTATTGAACTCAACAAAAATGAAATTATTATATATATTACTATCTAACAAAAATACAGTTATTTTTGTAAAATTTTTATGTATAAAATTTTTTGTAAAATTAATTACTTTTACACAGTAGAAAATAGTTAGTTTTATGCTCACACACAACTTAATAATCATGTTTTATATTCTTTGCATGGAATTGAACTTTGTCTGTTTCAGAATGATATTAATAAGTAATGAAATTCTAACGATATTTACAATTAATTATTCATTAACTTAATATTAATTATTCAATTACTTATTTAAAAAAAAGTAATTGAAGTTATGCAAAAAATAATACAAGTTACATTAATTGTTCTTTATATATATTTTTAAACATATGATTATAAACAAATATAAATGTCGTACAAATGTAAGTCCTAAGTATTTTTCTGCTATGTTCAAAGAGGCAATAGCTGTTCCAAAATCGTTTCGGAAAACAATTGTTATTGCCGTACTTTTTTCTCGGAAACTTCTGAAGCTAATTCAATACTTTATTTTATTTTTATTTTGTATTATACTTAGGTATATACTTATTATATAATTAGTATTATGTTTATTAAACTTTGTATTATACTTATATATAAATAAGGATTGTCTCTCAAAATTCATTCATTTTCAACAAAGTTAATTAACGCTGTTCTCAAATACAAAGGGCCTACTGTCAGATACATTTTTAAATTCATTTTTGTTCAGAAACGCATGAAACAGGCAGATGTTGTTATTCAGAAACTTTGCAATCGAAACATGTTTTCCATTTTTTGGTAAAGGCAGAAGATCTTTTATAAAACACTGTCAAAGTCCGCGTTTTGAACCGAATTCCTGATTCTTCATCGCACGAAAGGAGAAAAACCTGTTGTCACGTGACACGAATAGCTTATAACACGACAACTAATTTATTTATAAAAAAATTGAAAACTCATTTCGATTCCAAATTGCTTCAACAGTCAGGCCTGCAAATTTTATGATTTTGCGTTTAAAAATGCGTCAGAAAGTTTTGCGTTGTTCAGCAGAACATTTGAGAACCACATTCAAAATAAAGTAGAATGTTTAGTTTGTGAAATCGTACACCTATTGCACTTTTTAATTTCATTTATTGCCGAATGACCATTTATTGTTTAATAAACGTCAAAAATATGAAAAGGAATTTCTTTTAAATTGTTTCAGTAATTCTCGAGAAAAATGAACTTTACTCCCAGCTATTTTCTATATGATTTCTCTAGTGTTATTGCTTGCTTTAGTATTATTATTCTAAGGTTGTTTGGGGGGGGGGGGGGGCATTAAAATTAGAGAGACTCAAAATCAAAAAAGCACATTTCATAAATTAGCAAGGCATAATTTAATTTCAACACAGCGGTTTTAAATTCCACGTACGGGAAGTATAGTATTGAGTTGTTAGAAAATACACAGCACACACGTAAAATGTACATGTTTAGTTTTTTTTTTTTTTTAAATCCGTAACAGTTATATATATATATATATATATATATATATACATGTGTGTGTGTGTGTGTGTATATTAACATTTAGTTTAGAGGAGGCCCCACTAGTGGCTGAGAGTTTCTGCTCTCAAAGCTGGTAGACGGGAGGTCCTGGGTTCTAACCCCTGTCACGCTCGTCGACCTAACCGTTCGGGGTTTTCCGTGGTTTTCTTCGAACCTTGCCGTAAATACGTGTTATGATCCCTTAGAAAGACCCCCACTGATGCCATCCCCCCTAGGGCCTATATTCCTTGTGTAAATAATCGGCCGTCATAAATCAACTAACCAACCGACCATCAGTTTAGAGGAGCTAGGTATTTTTTAGTTATATTCTCTCATTTTTTGCACATTGAAAAAAAATGCTCATTTAAGGAAATTATTTTTATTAAACTTATTTAATTTTTAAATGTATCTGAATGCTTGGAGCTATTATTACATAAAGTATTTTTGTATTAGCATACAATTTTTTTTCTTATTTTACTTATAACATTTGCTTAATATTTTTATTCAGATTTCTACTACTATTCCTGTATAGTAAAATTCGACTAATTTAAGTACAACATAAATTATAATACAATTGGAAATAGCGGTTTATTTTTTAATTTAAAAAGTAAATGCCCAACTGTTAACACCAAACCCGTTGCATATAACTTTATTCTTCTTTACTGTTTATACCGATTTCTATGTATTTATTTCTACCTTTTTCTTCTAATTTTTTTTTTTTTTTTAGTTATAATCTAAATTGTAACGGGGAAAAAAAAACTTTTTTTTTAATAAATTATTTTTGTATTACTTATTTAATTTTTAAGTGTATCTGAAAGTTTACAGCTATTTTTAAATAGTATTGTGCCTAGTTGTTTGTGTTATAAAGTGAGTATGTAAATGTTTTGCTTATCACATTAGTTTAATTGTTTTTATTCAGATTTCTGTCACTATTTCCGAATTTTCGCTAATTTAAGTACAAAATAAATTATAAAACACTGGAAGTGTAAGTTTATTTCTGAATGAAAAAAGTTAATGCCTTACTGGGAACACTAATTCTGTTGGATAAAACTTTATTTTTCCTTACTGTTCTTTGTTGCGATACCCATATATTTATTTTTACATTTTTCTTATCATGGAATTTATTTTTTCTTATAATCTGAATCATGATAAAAAGAAAATAAATGTTTATTTAAGGAAATTATTTTTTATTTGCCTATTTAATTTTTTAAAGTATCTGAAAGTTTAAAGCTATTTTTAAATAAAGTATTTTTATATTAGCATAAAAAATTCTTTTTTTTTTTTTTTTTTTTTTTTTTTGCTTGTAACATAACATTTTTTTTTATATTCTCCTTTTCAAAATATAAACCACTATTTAAACGTTCATTGTAAGTGTTTTTCTGCTTATTTTTAAGAGACATCACTCAATTATTTCAAAACCTAATCACTTGAATTTAATGACTTCACAGAAAAAGGTGCAATTTTCATGTCCGTATAACATTTAAACCTTATTTATAACGATAAGCTATTACTTTTAACAGATGAAAAGGTTTCCTTTAGGGAAAAGTAAATCCCGAAATTTCTCACGATTGAAAGTCGTTAGCGGACGCGCCTAATGATATCCAGATGTTCTACCGTCACCTGGGGTGTGATGCTTCTGAAGAAAGGGGGATGAAACGGTCAAGTTTTTCCCGTAATCGGAGGATATTTAAAGTATTCATTTCCCGTAAGCTACAGGTTAAGAAAGGCAAAATTATATGAATAATTAATTTTAAAAATATGAATAATAAGCACATAACACAGCTAACTATACAGTAGGCATGCGTATGTTTTGCCTACCGTTCGTTCTTTCCGGCTTCGTGACGTCACATGAACATTCTCTATCTTTGTGGTAGTAATGTTTTTTGTTTTAATAATCTGGCAACACTACCAATTCGTTCTATATGTTCTCAACTTTTGTGATTTGTATTATTTATTTAGCATTTATAGATATGTAATCATGATAAAAAAAAATGGTTATTTAATCTCCCTAACTTACAACAGATGGCGACACCACATAAAATGTTACTAGTTCTTGAAATTACTTCAGGATATTTTCAACTGCAATTTCCCAGTGTTTTTTAATTATTTTAAATTATTAAGTTCCTTTTATTTTTCTGTTACCATATTAATGACAGATATTAGTGCTATTATTTATCTAAATGCATTCCAGTTTCAAAGCTTCTGAAATCCAGAATTTTCTATAATCTGAAATTGCAATTAATCGTGAAGTTATACTGTTTTTCTATTTTGTATATAATTTTTTTAATTCAAAATGTTTTTCTTTTGTCACTTTATTAAAATAATGCATACTCTGCGACGATCGGCCATTAGCATCTCCGCCACCACCACCGATAAATATCATATACAACAATTTTAATACCATGTAAGCGCCCCCCCTGATTATTTTACGATTTTTCGTCGCGTTTAGGGGGGCGGATTAACGGTATTTTACGGTAACTATGTACCACAGTTCATTAAAATCTGAGATGGTGAGGTAAAATAGGTGTGTTGATTTGACATGGAATGACTCTGCAATATACACAGAGGTGCCAAGTATTACGAATTGTCCGTAACTATTACGGATTCGCAGCAAAATTACGGTGTTACGGACATCGATTAAAAATTACGGATTATTCCTTTGCTTCAAGTTTTTTTTTTTTTTTTTCCCTGTTAAATTTTTTAAAAAGACATTCCAAACGATATTCATACAAAAATTACGACAATTTTCCATAACAGAAGCTAGTTTGCGACTGTTCTTTCATTTTCAGACTTCCGTTCTTCCGTAATCAACTATAAACATACAAACGTGTTACTTCCTAACTCTTGCCAGTAACGGCATCGCTCATTGGTTGCGAGAATGACGTCAGTGCTGCTTGCGCTATACGTGCACGAGCAGCTGCTTTTAAAATTCGGCAGAATTAGTTTTCCCCGGGTGCGTTTTAAATAATATTCCAAACTAATTAAATTATTCACTTACGTCTATTTTAAAAGGTATAAAATGCTGTTTTTTTAAAATTCCGTTCCAAGAATTACACCGCAACTACTTCTCTGCATCTCGCTGTTGCGTTCACTGACTCTTGAAGCAGTAATACAGCTAAACTTCCGCATGCTGATTCAATCGTGGACTGCCTGCTAGCGTGTTTGCTGCACTTGTTTGCTTTCTCCTTAATGTGCGATTGTAAAGTGTGTTTTCTCTATTTAAATTTGCGTACGTAATGTTATTTTTTCAAGCCTAGTTTGATATGGATAAATGGCTAAAGCAGACTCGGGATAAAAATTCCGAAAATTGTGTGAAGCTTTCAGATCGTAACAATAACAGTGAAAGTGAAAGATGTCTGAAACAATTGGATCCGGAAAAAAATATGGAAGAGATTACTGAACAATCAGATGCCAAAAGAAACCCTATTGAAAAAGTTGGAAATGCCATAAAAAAATTGAAAAAGACTCAAAAATATCGCCAGCAATACACCAAAGAGTGGCCTTGTTTGATAGAATCGCCTTTATCGCAAGAGTACGTTTTTTGTACTGTTTGCTCTAGAGATATTACAATTTCTCACGGAGGAAGAGATGATTGTCGAAGACATATAATAGCTACTGTACATAAAAAGAATGCCAGAAGCTCAGGAATTAAAAAAAAAAATGCCTTCGTACCTAAACACTCCTGATGATGAGACTTCATTGATAAAAGCAGAACTTTTATTCACAAATTTTATATCTGAACATAATTTGCCGATATCATGTTCCGATCATGCTGGGCCGCTCTTTCGAAAAATGTTCCCCGACTCAAAAATAGCAGTGAAATATGGTTGTGGCCGCACAAAAACAACAGCCTTGTTGAAATGCCTCTCATCGTCAACGCGAGATGATTTAATTAGAAATTTAAAATCAAGGCCCTATGCACTCGCAACAGATGGCAGCAACGATAAAAACGATAGAAAACTTTATCCCATTGTTGTGACATATTTTTGTGAAACTCAAGGTAAGATTATTCACATGATACTGTCCATTTTGGCGTGTACTGACAACACAGGTGAAGGCATTTTCAACATAATAAATGAAGAGTTTGAGAAAAAAGAAATTCTGTGGCAAAACTGTGTGGCATTTGCATCAGACAATGCCAAAACAATGACGGGGCACAAAAGGGTGTAATTTCATATATTAAAAATGTTCAACCTAATATAAATTTTCAGGGTTGTGTTTGCCACCTATTATATCTAGCGGCAAAAAAAGGTTGTTCAGCATTACAAAAATTTGATGTTGAGGAGTTTTTGGTAAATATTTATTATTTCCTGCAAAAAAGCTCCAAAAGGCAGCATGCTTTCCAGCTGTGCCAGGATATATATGGCATGAAACATCATAAAATACTAAAATATGTTTCAACCAGGTGGTTATCATTGTTTGAAAGTATACAAAGAATTCTCGAGCAGTGGGACCCACTAACTGAGTATTTTTGTGAGGAAAAAAATAATATCAAACATTCCAAGTATCTGGAAATAAAAACAAGCATAAAAAATCCAGTTACAAAGGCGTATTTGTTATTTTTAAAAAGTGTATTGCCATTGTTTGTGTCTGTAAATGTATTTCTGCAGCAAGAAAAACCTCTGATGCATAAGTTAAGCAAGACAGTTAATGAGTTATTAATGGGGCTTATTGTAAGATTTATTCAACCCTCTGCTGTAGATGATAGTCCCAACTCCCTCATAAGCCTTGACTGTTCTAAAAGAAAGAATCAAAAGGCAAACAATGACCTTGTAATTGGCGCAGAAACAAAGTCTTACTAAAAAAATATTTCTGCAGATGAAATTGAACAGTTTTATAAAGATGTAAGACAATTTTATCTAAATAGTGTAGACTATGTGAAACAGAAATTGCCTGTATCTGATCCATTTGTGCAACATGCAGCAATTGCAGATGTTTCTCTTAGGAAAAAAATTACGTACTCTTCTGTAGAATTTATAGCTGCAAAATTTCCTCATGTGTTATCGGATAACGAAAAAACTAAATTAGACATAGAATTTAGTTTGTATCAGTTTGAAAATTTTGAAGAATTTGATTTGGTGAATAACAGTGCAGATACTATATGGCACGAAATCTCTCGTATTACTGATGCAAATGGAGCTAAAAAATATATAGCTCTCCTAAAACTAATTCTGGCATTATTGCTTGTGCCACACAGCAATGCTACTTCAGAGAGGGTTTTTAGTTTAGTTCGGAAAAATCAAACTGATTTCCGCCCCACTCTAGGAACAGAAACACTAACATCTCTGCTCGTAGAAAAGCAGAAATATTTTAACTCAAGTGCAAAATGCTATGAGCACAAATTCTCAAATAAGGTGTTAAAAGCTGCAAAAAAATCAACTTGGGCAAACATATGTTCAAACAAAAAAGAAAACACTGATCCCCAACCATCGACTTCAAATGCTGCCCAATAATTTAAATATTAAGTGTAAATTCAATTATTTTCCAAAGTTTTTTTACAATTTATTTTTAATCAAGTTATGTTACTCAATAGTTTTTAATATGTATTAATGTCTAGATATCTCATTTTTAAATATGCAAATAACATTTAATCTACATAAATTTAAGTAAAAATCTTGAATAATGTTTATTGATATAAAAAATGCTTCATTCTTGCAAAGTGATCATGCTGCATTATTATATGTTTGACTATTTTAAAGAAACTTGTATGTGGAAGCATGTCTACCATAAAAAAAATAATTTAAGAATTTCAAGAAATTAAAATATATATTTTATAAATATTGGAGGTGTTATACATTTTCTGATGTTTTTCTCTAAATCACACAAGGAAAAAAAAAGATAGACCAAGTAAGTTTAATTTTAAGTGTTTAAGAATATATGTATTTTATGTTATTTACAAATCATTTTTATATTTATTTTTCAATTAGTTAATGAATATTTATTTTTAAAAATAATTATTTAACAGTAATGTGTACAAAATGTTATGATATAACCTTGAATATAGCTGTTTGTATATATGTTTGCACGACTCGCGTCTCGTATAATATCTCACGTTGTGCACAAAAGCTACAGCTCTGGTTACTAATAACTTTCATTGAAACTTGGCACCTCTGTATACAATTCAGTAAGTTTCACGCATTGAAGAGCAGCAGGTGTTTGGCCCATGGCCCTGAGTACTTCAAATAACAAGATTTCAAGTGTTTTTTTTTTTTTTATTATTATTATTTCTTCAAAATTATGTGTTGCAGGAATTTCATATTTAAATCCTTTTTTTTTTAACTTTACTTATCCTACATTTTCTAACCATTTGCTTTTTAACTGATTTTGCAAATCTGCTGATCTTGTTGATTCGCTTTGATATTTCAGTTACGTATCCATGAGATTGGTTTGGCACAGCATGTCCATTTGCAAGGATATGTTTAGTAAAAATTTGGTGTTTTCAACCCTCTAAGCAGTTTTCCTGTTTCCTAAAAACAACTTAAATCGGCTGTAGACAAATATTTTTAACATAATTGTATTTTTAAATATATGTAAAATCTGAGATATTAAGTGCATTTTAGAAACAGAGAAAGAAAATTTTAATTATTATTAATTTTATAAACATTTTTATGAAAATGCAGGATGCTCAGAGTTGAAAGGACCCTTCACAAACTTTTTTCCTCTTAATACAGGATCCTTCAAAAAATTTTCATCTCAAAACAGTATCCACAAAAATTTGTCTCCAAATTGAATCTTTCACAACTTCAAACTTTTAGTATGAAATCTGACTTGTCACAAACAATTGAAGTCACCAAAGAACTTATATAGAACTTATCTGCATAAATAATATGGTTAAAAATAAGCGAAAACTTGGCTAGTGGTTAGATGCAATTGCGAAATAAAGGTGAAAGGAACCTGAATTTGATGATAATTTCAAATTAATAAAATTATGACTAAACAGAAAAATAACAGATGTTTCTTAATTTAGAGGAAAATACAACATAACCTCAAACTAATATATACAATAACATCTTCAGATTCTTCCCATGATTCTGAAAAGTGCATTTTATCTTTAGAAACCTGGAAACACATATTTTTGATATTTAAAGAATGATTTATAAAAACAATTTAACTGTCACTGATTTTTGAAATGTTTGAGAGTAGTTTTTATAATGTATTGTTCAGTTTTCTAAACCCAGAATATAAGTTTTCTAGATGCTATCAGTTCTCAAGTAAACATTTCCTTGTTCAACAAACATGTTTCACATACAAACATTATGAATTAACAGCATTAATATTTTGTTACTCTTGGTTGTATAAATTCAATTATGCTGATTAAAATGTTTAATTGAGAATTAGAATCCTAAAAACTACTTTGAATATTTCCAAAAGTCAGTGGCAGCAATAAATACTTTGTTTTTATGAATGATTCTTTCAATCTTGAAAATATTTGTCCTCTAGGTTTTGTAAGGTAAAGGACACTTTTCAGAATTGTGTGCAACTCAGAAGAGGTTGTTATATTGGGTTACCCAGAAATTTAATTCATACTGGAAAATTCTGCCATTTAAGTATTAGATGTTAATTCCAATAGCTAGTAATTAACAGGTATATTTTGTTGGGGTTGGATCATATTTCCGTAAATAAGGAAATTGTTTTGTGTATGTACAATTTTTTTACAAATTAAAAAAAAGTGTTCATAATTTCACAAAAACAGTGGACAGACCCTTGTTTGTGCCATTCAAGTTAAATCTACCAATGAGCTAATTTACAACTCTATTTTCTAGTTTTTTCACTATCAGAAATCATTTATTTCTCCTTTTGCAATCTTACCGATTGAAACTGTAATTTTTACCCCACTTTTTTTATTTGTAAAAATTAATTTTCAGTAATTCAATAAACTCTTACTTTCATTTCATGTACCTTAATTTTTAAAATTATCTTTTGCAGGATCCATTTGATTTGTCACCAAAACAAGTTAAGAAAGAGGAAAATGGAAAATTACCAAAAAAGGAATGTAAATATAAATTTCTTTGAAATTATAGCATAATTGTAATGTGTTTTATATCATGGATATCTAATTTCCTAATTAATCAAAATAATATATTTTTATTTCAATTCACAAATTAAACTAATTTTGCTGTGTGTAGGGGGGGGGGGGGTATAGGTAAAATGTCTTTTCAAGAAAATTTATTAAATCTTTGAAAACAATACATTGTCTTAAAAGCAGGGCTGCGGAGTTGGTGGGGAAAATGACCGACTCTGACTCCTGAAATTTTAAAGGAACAGACTCCAACTCCGGGATGGCTAAAGTACTAGTTTTCCTGTTGATTCCTATTATTCAGATTGCTTCATTGCTGTCATTTGTTTTGAAACAGTAATAGTCTCTTTATTAAATGTCATTAAATAAAGGAAATATTACTATTTAAGAAAAGTGGCAGCAATCAAGCAATCTGAATTTTAAAAAAAAACCTCAACTGGCAACACTGCAACCTGCTGTTACATTCTTGTTTGACCTTGAAGCATATAATGTACATATAAACCGATAATTTTTTTTTCACGTTTCATTTTTTTGGATGAATTATGGGTGTAAGCTGTGATAGGTAGTCAAGAAAAGGACTCATTTACTGCAGCGGCAAACTTCCTACAGTATTTTAGTATAAAAAGTTTCACCTTTTTTTAAATGCAGATTTTTTTTTTAAATAAGGCAAAAACATTCTTATAAAATGTCTGTGGAACTTTGCCCCTACATTAATTGGCTCTGGTCAAGACTGAAAATATTTTGAACATCCCCCTCCTCCTCTCAGATACTCTATGCACATGCACTCACACAAAAACACAATATGCCTTAAATTTTATACATGGTAAAATTTAATTATGTCAAAACTCTGCAAAAACTGCATGTAAAATATTTATACGCATGTAAATTGCAATCGAAAAGTTAAACTTGAAGCTATTAGATAGAAACAACAGTTGAAATCTAATAAATCTTCAAAATTTACTTTGAACAACACACACAAAGATCTATCAGATGAATCCAAACATATAATATGTTGGTATATCATTTTACGACGATAACCAAAATATTTTATGCCAAATCAAACATATATTATACCAAAATATGGGTGAAAGGATGTTTAATTTTGGTTTTATATCTATTCCTTCCTGCAGACCCAAAAAAGAGGAGACAAAAATTTTACAATTTAAGCATCATTTGGCGTCTCCAGAACCCGAAAAATTCTGAGAGAATGCAAGAAAAATAAAGATGAAAATTTTATATTTCCTTCATTAATTTGATAATTTTGGCTTTCTTTCGGGTCTGCAAGACCTGAATATCAAAAGAAGAAAGATAACAGAAATTTCACTATTTCATCATTGTTTTAAGTACTGCAGACTCAGGGGGGAAAAAAAATACAATTTCACTTTTTTTTTCTTGGGGAGGGGGGGGGGGGGTTCTGGTCCAACAGACATGAAAAATCTGAGGAAAACAAGAAAAAAAGGGGAAAAATCCCAATTTTCGCATTACCTCGGGTTTTGCAAACCCCAAAAAAACCTAGAGAAAGGACTATATACTAAATATAAACTACAGATTTCAATTCAAAAGTTTTCAAATATGCTGTACACTGGACAGTATATTAGGCCTGTTTAACCTGAGTTTCCTTGTATATATAGTCCAAATATAAAAATAATAATTCAGTTATTTAATAATAATATTTATATTATTAATTTATATTAATATTTATATTAATAATAATTCAGTTAATTCATAATTTCAAATTACATATTAATTTTACTTCAAACTGTCTAAAAAACAATCTGGAGTCGGCCTGTTTTTTAGTGACTCCGATTCTTTTGCCCCAAAATAGGCCCAACTCAGACTCCGCAGCCTTGCATAAAAGTAGTATTTATATATAAATTTGCAATTGTTGGTTTTTTTTTCTTTTGTGCAACATATAAAATATGATACAGTTTTAACATTTATTTGTTTATTCAATATTTACAGACTGTTACAGGATCCTTAAAAGCATTTTGGAACTTTTTTTTGTGTATCTTTGAAGTCTCTTAAACATTCTTAAAATGTATTTATTTGTACTCACAATTCTTTATTTTATTAATTTGTATTATAGGCTTAGCGGCTTAAAATTGTATGTAACATTTATTTGTTTATTCAATATTTACAGGTTGAATTAGGATCCTTAAAAATGTTTGGAACTCTTTTATTTTGTATGTTTGTTTTTGAGTTGTCTCTAAATTTCATAGAAAGTATTTATCTGTACTCATAATTCTTAATTTTATTATTTTGTATTTTAGACTTAGCAGCTTAAAATTTTAACATTTATTTGTTTATCAATATTTACAGGTTATATTAAGATCCTTAAAAGTATTTTGGAACTCTTTTTTATTTTGTATGTTTGTTTTTGAAGTGTCTCTAAAGTTCATAAGAAGTATTTGTATTCACAATTCTTAATTTTATTAATTTGTATAAATTGTAATATTTATTTGTTTTATTCAATATTTACAGTCCTTAAAAATCCTTGGGAACTCCTTTATTTATACTGTCTGTTTTAGAAGGCTCTCAAAAGTTCTTAGAAAATGTTTATTTTTGTACTCACAATTCTTTCCTTTGTATTTCAGGTTCTTAAATATGCTTATATTGATTAAAGTAATACAATTATTTTAAAACTGAGAAACTTCTACTACAAATAACAAATATAAAGCATGATTACAATTTCAGTGTTATCCATCATGCGTTACTACACAGGTGAGGAGTTGGAAGTTGAAGTAACATTTTCTCTGGCTGCAAGGAAAAATATATTCTGAATATACTTCAAGGAAAGCATTAGCAATTTATCTAGCAACTTCCATAAAGGAGGTGGTGTAAAGGGGGTATAAAAGGACATGTGCACATTGGCAATTATTAGCCATCATTGCTTTTCTTTAGTGTTGTGTGTCGTAACTTCTATATACTGAATGATATTGAATTTGTGCTTTATAAATATGTACAGTTGCTCATATTAGGTTAATTTAATATATATTTTTAATGTGTGTTTTAATGAAAAATGGATTAAAGATGACAATTACAAAGAAAGTATTGGATGGCTTGAAATTAGCATTCAGTTTACTATTGAATATAGAGGTCAAGGAGTGTTAAATGCTAAAATTTTCAGGGTGCTGAATTGAGAATTTTTGTGCAGTCATTAAAATTTTGCAATACCATAAACATCTATGCACTCTGTATTCACTTTTTGGATATAACTATTGACAACCAAATTTATGTTACTAAAATCCGAAAGCCTCATTTGTTAAAAATGTTTTGACATCCTAAGAAAGGGCTAAGCAGGGTGTCTAGCCACCTGGAAAAGTCAAGTAAATGTATGACTGTGAAAGTCAGGGGATTTTAAATTTCTACGAAAAAATATTTGGAAATTTTTTTCTGATTATAAAACTAATAATTTCAAATTGCTGCATCGACAACATTTATCTTTGCTCTTCATGAGTACTGTAAAAAGTATTTCAACCTCTCTTACAATAAATTTTGTCTACCCTCTTCCAGTCATGGGTGCAAGATTCTCAAGACTGATTCTTTGTCTCTTCACTGAAACTTTGTACAAAAAAAATATTGTAGGATTGATTAGGTCATCCAGTCTTTTTACTTATCTTTGTTTGGAAACTGGACATGTGTTAGCTTAATTTATTGAATAATTATTTATGTGTAATAAAATTATTAATCTGTGACTGATGTGATATAGAATTTCATCCTGATTGGACAAAATGGGTAGAACTTTATGCTAAAAGTTTCTGCAAAATGTTTACCATGTAAAAAAAAATTCTCATTAAGAAATATATGAGCATCAAGAAGTCATTAATCATGAAATAAATATCTTGATGTTCAACAATTTGTAAATCTAGCAAAAATTTGTTTAACAAAGAAATTCTGTAGTTTGGGCTTTGGAATCCGTGTGAGCTCCATTCTCAAATTAACAACTTTTAAATTTTTTTTTGTATGTAACATCATAAAATCTCAAAACCTCAAAATTTCTTTTTATTCGTATGGAAAAGTTGGGGAAATTTTGTTGCTGATCTGGAATAGACACCCTGGCTAAGCCTATTTTGAATTCTGAAAATTAAAAGGATGATGTTACATAAATTGTTAAAACAAATCTAGGTGTTTTCACATTTGCCAAAATAGCTAAAAAATTTTGTGTTCAAGTAGAATTAATAAATACAAATATGTAAGACTGGGCTATACAGTCATATGGAATGCTCATTCTGATTTATTTTAGGCCATTCAATCCTTTAATTTAATGAAATCTGTAATGTTATAACATTATTTTTTTTAACTTTTTGCATATTTCTAATTATTTTTTTATTTATTTCTGAAAGTATCTTATTAAATAAAAAATAACTATCCCTATTTTTTCTCATTTTTTAATAAGCTTGTGTGATTTTAATATTTGAGTTTCATTATCCTATAATTTTTTTAAAAGAATCTTAATATGTAAAGTAGTAGTTTTTAAACAAAAAAAGTTAATATGAAAATATTTAGCCTATACCCCACCCCATTAGGAAGACCAGTTTTTTTCTTCTTTTAAAATCCTAATTTTATAACATTTTAAATTCATGTGGACTGCTGCATTCTGTAGTATAAATAGAATAGCAATTATTATACAGCTAAGTGATCTGTACAATGCAGTCCTGGATTTAAAAAATGGGATTGCCCATTAATTCTGCTGCAAATCATTCTACAAAAATTTGACTAGTACCAATCAATTACAGGGTTCCCAGCGACATGGAAAGTCAGAGAATTTCAAAGTAGTCATAGAAAGGTCTGGGGGGGGGGGAGTATTTGAATTTGAAATAATTTCTTTTTCAGAAAAGTGTTATATCTCGCTACATGGCGCCTCTGAAAAATCTCTACACTCTTGTCAGTTTCAAGATCGAGAAATTCTTTCAAATGCAATGCAGAAAAACTATAATATGGACAAAAGTTTTCTAAATTTTTTAGACTTTTTCATGACATTTCACCTTCTAGACTTTGTTCTTTGGCATTTATTTGGAAACTGGCAAAGAGGAAGTTTTTTTGCATTGTAGTGTTTTATAGAATTTCATTTTGAAATTTTCTTAAAAGGTACTTGAATTTTTTCCTGGGAAAAGAGTATAAACCCTGTTATTGCATTACAAATTTCTGTTTTTTTTTTATGCTGCTTGTTATTTTGTGTTATTTAAAGCAGATTTTGTCTATGCCCGTTTTGTCATGGAATTTTTTTTTTTTTTTTGGTCAGGGAAAGTCAGTGAAATTGCCACACATGTTTAGCTTGGAACCCTGAATTAGTGATACCGTCTGCTAATTAATACTATACTTAAAATTGCTTAGCGAATTATCTACATATTGAAATTGTGCCAAAGTTGTAAACTTTCAATTACTACAGTCTTCTAAGTTATGGTTTGTTTTTAAAACAACCTTTATTGAGTTTGTCCTTAATATCTTCATTGCCTCACATATTCTATAAACTGAATTATTTTACTTTTCTATTTTCTTGTGTTTATTTTCAGGAATTTAATTTTTTTTTTTTCCCATTTAGGATCGGTCTCAATATCGCAGCCCCGAAATGTCTGTGGGATATGTCAAGAAAAATCCTGAGTCAGATCGGAATAGAAATCATTGGTGTCTATTATATACGAGCACAATGTGGTAAATGAAAATTTCTACTTCTCTTACTGTAATTATGTATATTGGGATTAGAGATGAGTGGGGCTAAGGCTTGATTTTTATATCAGTCTGCAGGCTCGGCCCATTCTTTCTGAAATTGACAATCAGGGTTGTTCTTGTTTAAACCAAATGATTTAAAAATTATTAGTGGGACACAAGTCCATACAACTCTATGCCTATGGCTCCATCCCATCAGTTGTTACAGATAATGTGGCAAATGTTACCAGAATGCAGCGTTTATTAAGCACAAATGAGCAGTTAATTTTATTATCCAAAGACATTCAAAATCAGTATCCAACAATCAAAGGAAACTTGTTGGATATTATTAAAACAGTTCACCTTTCCAAGGATGCTACTTTGAATCTATAGTTTTGTAAATACTGTAACAGTACCTGAATCGTGAAAAATCCAAAATAATAAACTTAATAAAAAAGATTTTGTAAAATTGAACAACTTTTAACAGCTAACACATCTTCTGCCAGTGTAGAGAGAATATTTTCAAAATTTGGATGGTTGAGCTAAACTGCATGAGTTTAAAACAAAATGGGTGCAACAACAATGAGTTAAAAAAAAAATAAAAAAAACTCTAGTTTTGGTGTTTTTTTTTGTTTTTTTTTAAACTAGTTTTTACAATCCTGCTTTCAATACTAACACTTAATGTTGACACCATATATCAACCTTTTTGTACCAGAGCCTTTTTGTAAGGCTCTGGTAAATATTGCCTTAGGATACCAATTGGGAACTCATTCGGCCAAGCACTTTAGGATTTTATATATTTAAAGTGTTAAAACTAGATTAACAGATAGGCATTAAATAAACATTCTAGATTAAATATATTCTATTACAATGAAAACTGGATTAATATAAGACAAAATATAATACAGCACTTGTGCAAAGCACACTGCATCAAAGTATATAACATCAGAACTGCAGTTAATGGCTACAATCAGAGTAGAATAGTTTACGTCTGAGTTAGAACATGGCTGTATATTGTTATTTTTAACACTGTTTGGAACTCCTAATGTTAAATCTGTTTTAAATCATTACAATAACTTCCTGTTTGGTATACTAATTTAAAATTTACTGAAGAATCCAAATGCAATGCCAAAATTGGGTGTTGGAAATGTTGAAGTTTGATATTATTTATACAGGATGATTATAATTAAAGTTGCACTTTCAAAAGGCTGTAAAAAAAGAAAGAAAAAATCCATGACGGCTCAGCCTACAGGTGCAGGTAGATTTCTGAGACGCAGACCGTGAGGCACCTGTTTATTGAGAATAGCAGAAGAAAGACCTATTTGCTATAATGTGGCAGTTAGGACTGTATATCTCTGCCTGTAGGCAAAGCCAGCAGAGATTATTTTTTTTAATTTTTCTGTAACAGTTGGTCTTATAAAAAACGTGTCAATATAATAGTTGTAGATAATATTAAGATTTATAATAAATTTAAGTAGATTTGATATCTTGTGAATTGACAAAGTTATAAATTTTTTTCTTCTGAAACCCCTATTTCCTGTTGCTTGGGGGCATTTTTAATGGAATCAAAAATCAGTCATACATAAATTTTTGGCACTTTTACTGGAAGTAAGAGCTTGAAACGGATTCGATATGTATCAAAATTAAGAAATTATGGGGGTCTTCTGTTTTTACAAAAAAGCTTCCCCCCCCCCCCCCCCCTTGTTTTGATTTTATCATTAACGTACTTGACCGAGATTTTGTGCCACTTGATTTTATGTAACAGTTTGGAGGAGATTTGTGCAGAATTGTGGAAGTTACCATGTCCAGTCCACAAAAGAGGGGCATAGATAAAGTTTTGAACTGGGGGTGGTTTTGAGTTCTAGGAGTCATGATCAGTGTAGATCTGCAAAAATTTTTCTGGAATTCCAACTTAGGGGAGAATGTAATATGTAGTATTTCTTACGAAATCTACCTAAAAGAACAACTGGTCAGAATGCCCTGATATTTTATCTGAGTATATGTGAAGCAATGGTAATTTGTTTGGCAAAAGGGAAGTTCTGTTCCCAGGGTCGTACTGGCTCACCGGGCAACGAGGCAAATGCCCGGTGCGCCCACGTCACTTTTTTTTTTTTTTTTTTTTTTTTTTTTTTTTTGTATAAGCACATTTAAAGTTTTGCATTCTGAAAGTCATAAAAATTCAAAGATTTTCATATGGAAAATTAAAAAGTAATACTTTTTATTTTTAAAAGTATAGCATAAGCAAACTGTGTGGGATCAAAGACATAGATAACCCAATTTCGAGATAACATAAGTTATCGACAATCAGATGTGCTATTGTTACACATGGTATCCTGGAACATCGTGTTTTTGTAATCCAGGCGCCCTTGGTCAGATTTTTTTCAACGCCTCTGCAAAAATAGCTTTCAAAAAACTAATATCGTGTTCGTGTTTTTGTTATTATGGCGCCCATGGTCAGATTTTTTTCAGCGCCTCTGTAAAAAAAACTTTCAAAAAACTAACACCGTGTTTTGTAATCCTGGCTCCCTTGGTCAGATTTTTTTTCAGCGCCTCTGTAAAAATAACTTTCAAAAAACTAATATCGTGTTTTTGTGATCCTGGCGCCCTTGGTTAGATTTTTCCAGGGCCTGTTTAAAAATAACTCTAAAAAATCTGATATCGTGTATTTGTAATCATAGCGCCTTTGGTCACATTTTTTCAGCGCCACTGTAAAAATAACTTTCAACAAATTAATATAGTGTTTTTGTAATTACGGCACCCTTGGTCAGATTTTTCAGCGTCTGTGTAAAAATAACTTTCAAGAAATTAATATCGTGTTTTTGTAATCATGGTCAGATTTTTCCAGCTCCTGTATAAAAATAACTGTAAAAAACTATTATCGTGTTTTTGTAATAGCTCTTCCCCCACCTACCCACCCACTCCCCAAGCACACACACAGTGTTGAATTCAGACTCTTTTCTCCGGGAGGGACTTCTGTGGTTCCGGGGGGGGGGGGGGGCATTGTAGAGTTGAGGGGTGCATATTGTACTTTTTGACCATTCAAAACACAAAATCTCACATTTTCCGCAGGGGAGATTTTATTGCTTAGAGGGGGGGATGTCCCCCCCGGGTCACTGCCTGAATTCAACACTGCACACACATAAATCGATGCTCTTAGTTCTAATAAACTGGAACATTCCATAATTTCTTAATGATAATATAGGTTACACCGCCAAGACTGATTTTTCACAAGTTTTTGGGCAATGGAAACTTATGTAAATTTTGCTTTTCAAAGAATAAAAGATTAATTTTTCATATCTATTTGAAAAATTTTTACAATTTTTTGGCATTTGAAAATGCCAATAGTATCTAAAAACTTTTTTTTTTTAAAACTGTATGTGCTTAACGACTCTAAACTTCAAACACCACCCCGATTTACAAATTGAAAAATACACATGACATGTAATCGAAATAAATATATAAACCACTGAAACTTGTAAAAGTCGTTTAAAAAAAGAATGGATGAAAGAGAAGCGCAGATGTGTTTTTGTTTAATTTTCAGTGCTGTTAGTGGGAGTACCTAAGAAGACAAATTCCCTAAGAAGACATTTCGGTGGAGTTTCACCTTAGATACCCAGTGATATCTGTAGTAATACCAGATGTGACACTTTTTATTGATTATACCATATTGTGGGATTTTTGGATCTCTGTAACTTTCTGAAGAAAACAGAAACCGGATGTGGAGGTATTTTTCCATGAAATACTAATTAACACACGCTCGGCGTTCAGACATCAGCAAAGAAAGAAACGTTAAAAACGAAAAAATAAAATATCGAATTATGTAACTGTTATAGGAGTTTTATAATGTTTTGAGTAATAACATAGGCTATTCAAAACTTTTTGACGATATTATTAAACAATTTTCATTGATACATACTTTAAATTTTTAGATATTCCCATTAAGGTGAAAACGAAAAATAACTTCGCCAATAAACCTTATCATTTTTTAGATACTTTTTTTTTTCAAGATATCGAGTAAGAAATAGCTGCAAAATAATGAACACATATAAGCTTATTGCGGTAGAAAAAAACGTGTTATTCTTCTTTTCTACATTTTACCCCCATTAAACAATTAAGCATTTCTATTTTCTTTGACTTTGTTTTGTAATACAATGCTTAAATATAATTTTGATAGTACATACCATTTTTGAAAAATGTAAATATATCTGAATTGCTACTATTCTGGTGCGTTTATTTATTTATTTTTTTGTCTGTGTGTGTGAGTTATGGCGACAATTAAAATTAAATTTGGCTTCTGTAATTAAAATAAACAGCAATTTAAAATTAAATATGATTTATTTTAGTGACTAGGCAAGACAAAGGGTGGAAATTATGGAAAGCTTTTTTTTTTTCAAAATGCCGACTGTTTTGAAGAGATTATTCAACTTTTATCGAAGAAAAATGAGGATTTTTGATGATAAAAAAAAATCCTTAATGCTCTGCACAATTATATAAGAAAAAAAGCTGACAAAATTAGAAGTAAAACAATTCAGTATTATTAAAGTAATCGTGTCGTGGTCATATATTTAAAAATGCAGTTTTGAGAAAAACTAGTTTCAATTTTATTGTAGAATGCTTATTATATATATATATATATATATATATATATTGAATAGAATCGTCTATTCCAGATTCTGGAAAACTGTCTTGATTCCGTTGATAAAGCCGCTAAAATAAAAACTCGATTTTCCGAAATTTATAAGTTATGATTACGTGCAAATCCTTAAGGCAATTTTCGAAAAAAATATTTTTTAACGTTCAGTAATGCAAAAATTTCTGCACATTTACAAACATAAAAATAGTGTTCGACAGGAACCGAATTTCGGTTACCTTTCTAGTTTCGACAGAAAACGAAAACGAAATTATCTTAAAAATAAATTCAAAGTAATTAAGATAACATGCATGTTATCTGAATAATGTTTTGCGTAGAAACGAAAGTACATAATTATTAATTAAAAATTAATTTTATTGAAATAAAATGAATTAAGTATAAGTTGCTATAAACATAAAAAATGATTCAAAAATAATTTAATTTAAAAATAACGAATTTAATCAATATTATTAATACCTTCTAGATTTATCCCCTTTTATGTGAATACATAGTGCGGCTGTTTGGATGGTAGTGGCGTTTGGGAGAGGATAGGGAGGGGCAGTTATAGTAATACCAATTATTCGGCAGAATTTTCGCCGAAACTAAGATTTTGTGCTGAAAACGAAAATGAAACCGAATATTCGGCCAAACTCTACATAAATGAATGAGAATTGCAGGCTTGGTCATTGAAATGATTTGTAATACAACAGATTATTTTCTTTAAATTAATCACATCTTGAGTTAAAATTGATTGTTGTCTTGTGATAGCAGTTTTTTTCCTCTTCCCGCACTGTCGCGTCCGGAAATTAGGTTCAAAACGGCACCTTTGACAGCATTTTCTGAAAGATCTTTTGCTTTTCCTAAAAAAATATAAAAGATGTTCTATTACAAAGTTTCTGATGGGCAATAAAAAATAGCTGGTATTTTCGGCCACTTAAAGCAATCAGCAGTTGTAATGAAATTTAATGAAAACCTTTCAAACAAAATTATCATGCAATACAATTCAAGTAATACTTTTCAAAGTATAATAAATTCAAAGTAATGCTTTTAAAGAATTATTACTTTTCCAAAGATTTTCTGCCCCTCCCCCCTCCCTCCCTGTCCTGCGTATACATATGAATTGCAGTACAAAAGAACAAGATCTTTGAAAAACAGAAACAATCCCAGTAGCCCAATAGCTTTTGTAAATGTAAGTTTGCTCATTTGAAAGGAAACCGAAATACATTTATGTCCGAATGAGACCGAAATACATTATGTCCGGGAAAAGAGAGTACCGAAATCAGCCATCTATTGTCCACCCCACAGAAACTGGAAATGCATGTGTTTCTAATTTTCAACCGATAGCCGGTATAAATAAGGTGCTCTTGATGTGAAACCTGCTTCGTTTGTCTCGTTCTATCCAGTGCCAAAGAACTACTCAGTCTTTATATTATTTGCCGGTGACCTGAGTTATTTACTTATTTTAGTGTAATCTTAAACATTTTTTCTTATAATAAGCTTGTACTTCAACCTTTTAAAAAAGATAGTGTACAGTGTTATAAAATATCATCACCACAGCTCAGATATGCTGATGTTGCATTTTGCATAACAAGAACTGTGACTTGTCCATGGAAAAACAATATAAGTTATAATAAGACTACAAATTAATTTTTTTGATTGTATCTCTTTCACAAGAATGTTTATTAGTTTGAATTTTTGCGAAATCTGCAAAATTTGCCTAATGTATTTCTTTATTTTCTCTTTGTAACTGTTGCGAGAAAAAAAATCCCTGCCGGATCGGCCTACAGGCGGGGTTAGATTTCGAAATTAGCTACTAATTTCACCAATAAAAACTTAAATCAAGATTAGAGATAAACCCAGTTCTTCAGTAAGAATGAGCGCTAGAGACCTAAAATTTCTTTGTTTGTTAAAAGTTTGTTTTGTTTATACTGTCTTTATACCTCACATTTTCAACAAATTTATCAACCTATTGTCGTTTTTGTTATTTTTGAAGAATTCTAGTTCTATTATAAAAAGAAAATTCCTAGCTTGAAAACAATGTCCTGACGTATTCAACACTTGAAAGAGAGGGTTAATTTTCGTACTTTTCGAAACAGATTGATAAGTTAGCAAGCGTAAAGAACGTAGATGTGATTTGGTGTTTTCCGTTTTATGTATCTCGAACGGTTCAGCCGATGCATGTTTCGAAAGACGGGATAAAAAAAAGCCGCTTTCGGCTTGTATCTGTCTCCACACTTTGGAACGGGGTTTCTGGCACTCGTCGGTGCAACATTTTTCGGTCAACCTTTTAACCCCTTCGCGACGAGAGCACTTTCCTTATTTTTTAATCTTTTACCACCGGTTTTTCACAACAGAAAATTTTCTGTAATTGAATCGCGAAAATGCTCTGACTAAGTAAGGTAAACTTTACAATAAAAAATAACTGAGTAGAATAATGAAGGATTCTGAGCACCTTAAGTGGCACGTATACCGGTCGCTCGTCTCCAAGGGGTTAAATTGTGGAGTTTAATTAATATCTTGGCCAATTATATAAAAAAACAACAAAATTGAAACTCAGGTGTATTAAGACTTGTCTTGGACTATTCTCATCCAAATTTACAGACCTTTCGCGCAGTAAATTTTCCTAGCCATTTCTTTCTTTTTTTCTGCACACACAAACACATACTCAGAGAGAGAAACTCCTTTCTTTTATTATAGATATCCTTCAAATAAATTACAATAACAAACTTATTTCTGACAGAATTGTGATACATATGGCTATTAGTATAAAGTTGTAGTTGGCATTAACAAATAATAATAATAATAATAATAATAATAATAAAACCTGTTAAAGGGACTCGGTACCCTTGATTCAGCGAAAAATGACATAAAAATATCGATTTTCTTATTTTTTGCTTAAATTATACTTTATTACCCTTAGTACATTCTCATGAAGTTTTGTAAAGATTCGAGTATTATAAGTACAGTTTAAAGCGAGAGTGGCAGAGAGGTTGTACCCTCGAAGCTGGTAGACGGGAGGTGCTGGGTACGGACTACGAACTCAAAAAAATTGTTTTAAATACTTTTAATCAGTAGTTGGCGCCCTTTTGATTAGAATTTGGCGCCCTTTTTATCCAAGTTGCCACCGCCCTTTTTGTCATGCCTGTACGACCCTGTCTGTTCCTGTTATTCTGCATCTGAGAAGGTAGTCATGGCTGTATAATTGACGGATCAAGCTTTGCTTGTGAAGATTTTTACAAGAACGGCAACTGTTGGCATTTATATTGAAGAAATTCCATACATTAAAAGGTTTAAAAGAGTGGATAGGGTTTGAACAAAGAGTGCAGCACAGCCTGTCACGTCTTTTAATTAGCATCTTATGATGAGTACAGTGTCATCTATCAGTCAACTTTTCAACTTTTTTTTTTCTTTCTCAAAACAAATTTCCATTGCTTCATGTATACTCAGATGAAATGAAATATCAAGATAATCTCCCTGTGTATGTAGACGACCCTGGGCAATATTTAAGTGTAGCATTAGTTAGTGGACATTATTACTAATCAATTGGTATTAAAAACATTAAAAATGAATCACAAGTTATTACTCATTACTAAAATAGGTGTAAAATGAAAATAAAAGTTTTAAAACAGTTCTAAAGATGTTAAAATTTTCGTCGGTGTCCTGAGCACTTTCGACCAGAACCTGGCCATCATCAAGAGGGTGAAAATGACTTCCAGAATGTACGCTGGTGAAATATCAGAAGGCAAAAACCAAATATGAAAAAAGGGAGAGGGATTAATGAGTCTATTGAGCGAGGTGGGTTATTCCAAACCAAATGCACCATTCATTTTCGCCTTCTAATATTTAACCAGCATACATTCCAAAAGTTAGAGAAATTTTCTCATTTTCGCCTTCTTGATGATGGCTAGGTTCTGGTGGAAAGCACTCAGGACTTTGACGAAAATTTTAACATCTTTTATTGTTTTAAAACCTTTATTTTCATTTTGCATCTAGTTTAGTAATGAGTAATAAATTGTGATTCATTTTTAATGTGTTTAATTTATTTACAAAGGTGAATTTAGTTCCAACATTAGAAATGTTTTCTATATATTTAACGATTGGTATCGGTCATAACTTTATACAATAATTTGTGGCCAGAGTTAGCAGGAGGTGATCACTTTTTTTTTTCCAGTATTGTACATACACATGTGAAAAATTATTATTGGTCTGTTATGGATCATCATATATATATTTTTTTTTCCAGATTTTGAATCAAGATGTTATAAAAGAACACTGTAAACGATGTCAAAAGAACTCAAACAAATGAACTCTTCATCAAGTGTTTTAAAAAGAAAATTAAAGTTTCTACAAATATATATATATATACAGACTTGTATAAAACGAAAAACTTTCTGTGCACATAAATATTGGAACAAAAACTTTTTGCAAATTAATTTAATGTTTAATAAAATTATGTGTTATATTATTTTGATGATATGAATTCAAAACAGTAGTTTAAAATAATTGCCATTTAAAATTAATATTTATTCAAAAATTATTTTGGTTTTGAAAAGAAATAATAAAGCTAAAAATCTTTGATAGGAACAGTTGAATTCTTATCAATTATTATTTTGTCAGTGAATTTAGAAACAGCCCTTAATATTGTGACTGCTTTGCAAGCATCTCTAATGTCACAACAATGTTTTGCATCTTTAAACTTTGAATAGTGCACAAACAGTAAATAAATCATACATAACATTGGAGTATTTTTTAGTTTGTTGGTATTAAAACAAAGATTACGTTTTTCTTTTCTAAAATTTTTTCTGCAAAGTTCCAAATTTTTCAGAAAATTCATGCATGGTGTGCGTGCTTGCGTCTGTTGTGCAACTCTGTATATATATATATATATATATATATATATTATAATAGAAAAGCTTTTTATTTTTGTGTAAAACTAAAATTTTGTGGTGATATGAGTTGTTTCAAGATAAAAAAATAACTGCTCTTTCGAAGAATTATTGTAACAATTTATTTCATTTAAACAATATTGTAACAAGTTTAAAAAGATTGGCTGTACACAAAGCTAAATGTTAATAAATTGTTGATTTGTTTTTGTTAATTCTTTGTGCATTTGGCCTATGCGGGACAGATAATATATTGTATGATCCCTTTCTTAATAAGTACACCTGAATTTTTATCATTTAAATTTAATAAGCTTTCCTATTTCAAGCAAATGACAAATTAATTACCATGTTCTTTTTTTTTTTTAATCCTTAGCTAGTGTATTCCTAGTTTTAGCTGATTGTTAGGTTATGTTAGGCATTTGTTGTGCTGGTTCATATTTTCTCAGTAACAGAGGCAATCATCAGAGGCACTTTTTTTTTAATTGGAGGCTAAAGAACTAAAATTAAATCTAAATTGATTTCTAGACATGAAACTAATTTTGTTTTGAATATTTCAGTAAGTGGTCTTTCAATAATAATAAAAAATTTTGATCTCAAACAAAATTCTTAATTTTACAAATATACTTTTCTGTCATTGGAATTGTAAACATTGAATGTAAAACATACCCTCAAAAGAGATTAGAGATTATATGTATTTTAAGCAGGATTGTAGTAGGTAGCTGCTCAGGCTGGGTTAAAAAAAAAAAAAAACCTGGTTTTGAGTCATTCCTAGAAACACACAAAATGTTGCAGAATAAGCAAAAACATGTCCACATGGTTCATACCCTTTTTAACAAAGTTAATTCCAGGAGTTTTTGAGAAGTCTCAAAAAAATTTTTTTTCCAGGAGATTTACTTTGTTTTTAATACAAATCTTTTTTTTTTTTTCAAGATGGGGTTGCTCCTTCTGAAAAATCTTAACTAATTTTAAAATAATAAAAAAACCTTGGAAATATTGCAATTAAGAGAATGCTGATTTCTCTGATGATGGAATGCTTTCTCTACATGTCTTTGAAATGTTAAGTCGATATTTGTTAAATATCTGTGGAGATATGTTTGCGTTAATTGAAGAGGTTGATGCATTGCATTTTAAAGCTTTTATTTACAGCAGGACTATCATACATAAAAATAAGAAACACAGTATGAAGAGAAAATCATTTCTAATTATAACATTTAGACAGGATTAGAAAAGAATCAATAAGGTTTTTTAATAAGAAAGCCAATAGTAATTGTTGATAAGAGAACCAATCAAGATTTAATAAAATAATGAACTAAAAGATGTAATGTGCGATCACACATTTCTAACAATATTCTCACATGATTTGTAAGAATAATTTCCACTTAAAACTTTCAACACCCAAATTATCTCTTCTTTTGAATGTTCATTTCTAATAGCAGTGAAATAAAGTGTTTCTGGTTGTTTACTGATTGCTGCCAGGACCGCAGAAGCATTATCGGACGTTTTGCATTTCATTGCAGAAACACTAAGCTTAGTTGCATTGAGGAAGCCTTTTATCAACATCTTATTTTATTTCTTCTTTAAGCTTTTTCGATTTTAAATGTGATGTTGGTGCCGACTCTCCCATGTTTGAAATGTCTATAGACTACTTATATATTCAACATTCTGCTTTAAAATGGGAAGCATTAAGTAGCAACCAGTCGTTATATTTATAATTTCAAATCCAAATTTAATTTAAGAAAAAGAGCAATAACTGCATATTTTTCAGAAGTTTTCTTTTCTCACAATTTTCTTATCTATTCCTTTTTGCACAAAAAAAAAAAAAATCTGATGTATATCTGTGAATCAGAAAATGTCAGAATTAATAATTTTTTTTCTCAGCATCGGTAAGTTTTGCTTATTTAAGAATATTTTATTATACTACAAAATATTTTGAAACTAGTATATAACCCTCGTCAAAAATGACGGATTGTTGATTTGCGTTCCATTTTCATAAGACTTCATAGAAAAGTGCATTTTAAAGCCAGTAGATGGCGGCAAAACAATATAGGTGTCAATGATTTTAATCAGATGGTTTAAATTGGGGATTAAATCATGATTTAAATCAACTGATTTTCTTTAAATCATTAAATTAAATCAACTGATTTTTTTAAAATCATAAATATACTAAATGTTTAAAATGACATTAAAAAAAATAATAAAATCTAAGATTAACATAATTTGGAAAGTTTCTATGGATATTTTATCTTATGAATAAACAAAAAATCTTTGAATAATTGTTAAATGTAATTCCTTAGGCTTGTAAAAAATTAAGTACTGTAAATTTGTGAAAAGCTAGTATATAACCCCCATAAAAAATGACGGATTGTTGATCTGCGTTCCATTGATTTCAAGTAGAAGATATTATACAGTAAAACCTCTAAATAAGACACCTCGGGAACGCAGAAATTGTCCGCTATTCGGAGGTGTCCGCTATTGGGAAAACCTCAGAGATTCACAAAATCGCTAAGAAATGCTTAACGTTCCATTAATTGGCTTTTATATGTCCGAGAACTCCTATTATATGATTAATAAAAATTTTAATTATTTTTCTAAGCAATAAAACTGAAATGAAATTGTACATACATTTTTCAACTATTTATTACATTCTTACAAAAAACATCTGTTACAAAAGTTTGCTTTTCCTTGCGATTTTATTCTTTCAGTAGTTTTAATCCTTCTTAAATCATCCTTTTTTACAAAAAGAAAAAAAAAGGTGTAACTGCTGACTGTATTTTTTCTCTTCTTGGAAATTCTCAATATTGCAGGAAACATTCCCTAGTTTCAGTATCTAGTTCATATCACTAATAGAGTCAGCTTTTTTCGAAGATTCTGAAGGAATATAATCGCCTACATCAACTGATTCTTCTCCAGTAGGTGATCATCAATGTTGATGAACATTTCGGCAGTTTCTTCACTCCTGATGCATTTCATTAATTCACTTATTGCGCTTAATTCTGCATTTCTATCGGAAATAAGTAATTCATTTTCTTTTAATATAAAGCATTCTTTTCTGAATCGTTGTACGCTTTCCGCTTATATTTTTTTTACAGCTGAAGAAATCAAATTTGAGAGCATTGGGAACATCAACTAATTTTAGGCAGTGCTCAAGTGTACTTATAGAAGCTAACTTCAAAAGAATGTGGCTTAATAAAAGCCTTCTGTCCTAGGCTTTACAATTGTGTATAACGCCTTGATCAAGGGGCTGACAAACGAAGTTGTGTTTTGAGGGGAAAATTTATATATTATTTCTAACATTGTCCACTTTCAAATGTTTTAGATGGGAAGTTGCACTGTCCAAAAACAAGAGAACTACTAAAGAACTGGTCATCTACACTTTTTTATTCGTTCTACATATACCACCAAATTTATTAAATTGGATGTTCTTTGAGAAACACATGAGTTTCAGAGATTTTTCAATTATAACGGATTTTAAATTCTCCTAATACATTGCAACATAATAAAATATAGATTCGCTCTTTTGACATTTTTTCGCCGATATAGTGATTTTTTTTATTAAAGCACAAAGTCTTATCCAAAAACATTCTGAAAAAGAGTCGGTTTCAACGACATTAAAAATGTTTCTCTCCCCAAAACCTTTACAAATTGATTGAAGTCATTCATGCCAACCCTCTACCTTTTTAAGAACTACAGATTTTTCTTTATCATATATTGTTTTGAAAGAGGTGTTGTGTCGATACCGAAACTTTTCCAGCCATCCACTCAAAATCATGTAATCAGTGTTTTTTTGGTAATTTCTAAAGCCTTTTCCTGAATCAAAGATCTACTGGTAGGAATTTTATATGGAACGAAATTAAGTAAGTAAATTCAGAATTAATTGAATCAATTTCAATGGAATCAGTATACCTCAATTTCACATTTTTGGTGTTCTCGTTAGGGAGTTGATAATCCACAAATTTCTTATTTCTCCTTTTTTTCATATGTAGTCTCTCTCACTTGTGTTTTACCTATTTTAAAATGTTAGGCAAGTATCCGTAAACTTAATTTCTGTTTTTCAGATTCACTTACACTTACAATTTCAAATTTTTCTTTTAAAATTAATCGCTTTCGATTTGAGGTCATTCTCGAAACATTAATCACAAAGAAGACAAATTCAGAGTACGCAGAACTCAATATATTCAGAAAATGATAAAAATGGTTTTAACATTTTGAAGCTTTGAATAATGTTGTCATTTAAGTCTCAAGAATCAAACAGTAATCGATACAAAATACCTTGCGAAATTGGGGGATTCCCAGACCATTTTAGATTTTCCTCAGACCACCACGTACATTTATCTGTGGTCACAAAATTTGTGACACATTGCCGTGATAAACTTAGAGGCTTTTTCTTTTTTTCCCATTTTTATTTCTCGTTAAAAAATTAGTTTTCATCCTTTATTGCCTAAACTACTGTCCGCTATTTAGAGGTTAAACATACAAAAATTTAGATTTTGGGAGTGGGGATTGCAAAGGTGTCTGTTAAATAGAGGTGTCTGCTATTCGGGAGTGTCCGTTATGGTGGTTTTACTGTATTATCATTTAGCTGTGATGTGTTAGCATAGGTTTTTCATTACGCCTAACATGGCGTTTAACTACGATCGATTCGTAGACCAGAGTGGTCCTGCCCGGAATGGTTACAAACACTTTCTTTGCTTCGGATTTTATTATAAGTAGATAAGCTAATTAGATATCAATTGCAAAAAATTATACAGTACCAAAGATAGAATTGTAGTTATTTCAACTAAAGCAGTTTTTAAAAATATATATATAAAATTCCCCACTTCAAAACACTAAACTTTTTGACTCATTTTTAAACACAAAAGTAACTTATAATTGCAGGCATGGTTGTTGAAGTGATTTGTAATTAGTGTTTTTTTTTTAATTTCCTGATAAAATAATTACATCTTGAGTTATAAACAATTGTTGTCTCAGAACGGCAGTTTTTTCCTATGTGCTGTCATGTCCTGAAATTTGGTTTGAAATGCAGACTTGACAGTATTTTTTGAAAAATCGTCTGCCTGTACCAAAAACAAGAAAATGAATTTTATTACACAGTTTTTTAATAAGAATGCCTGCCAATTTGATTCATTTTGCACACAAAAAGTAATTTAAAAATTTGTCATAAAGTAGACTGTTTAGATTTGAAAACAACCTCAAGAGGAATTTTGGTGTAACACTTGTTAAATTAAGGTTACCTTTTGTGAGTTTTTTGGGAGAAATGTTGGCAGCTTAATTAAAAAGGAAATCACTATTGGATTACTACCTTTAAACAACAAATTCTATAAAAGGTAAAAATAATCTGATCATCAGGAAGCTCAGGGTAAGAATATGATTTGTATACTCCTGTCTTAACTAGGCAGTGTTATTCGGCAATTGTGGATAGTATTTGTGAAACTTGCAAACAAGGGCTTAAATTTTTTAAACTGAATGAAGAAACTTAACAAACCATTCATTTTCACCTAAAAATACTATTTTGTAACTTCAAAATTAAATTCTGGGAGAAAAAAAAGGTGCAAAATACTTTATCAAAAAAAAAAAGACAACTTTGATAGTTCACCAGTTAAGTATAATTTAAACGAATATTTCAAAATGCTTATTTCTATTAACCCTCTGAGCATCTGAATACTTTCCAGATTTTAATAAAATTGCTTATAACACTCAAGTTAATAATTTTCCTCCTGCACTTTTTTAGTAAAATCATGGTTGACAATTTTTTTTAAAATTTATTTCTTCAAAAAAAAAAAACAGTTTTCTTTTGCCAATTTGATATATTTGCATATACCTGCATATTTGTTGAAGTATTGTTGGATACTATATAAGTAATAATTCTTCATTTGAAAATAAATGTTGTTGGATACTGTATGATTAGTAACACTTCATTTGAAAATAATTTATATTAAATTATTACAGCAAGTTATGGAGGAATTCCAATAATTTAAACATTATTAGTAACAGCAGTGTATTGTGCACAACAACAAAAACTTCTCTACACAGTGAAACATTGATAGCTTGAAAATCTTAATCAAGAATCTTTTGATTAATAAATAAGTATTTGCAGTAGTTTCATGAATATTATTTATATTCCCATGGCTATTCAAAACATTTAACTTGAAATTCTTCTTGGATCTCTGATTTTTCTGTCAGAACACTAAATGAGCAATTGTGATCTTTCCTTCAAAAGAAAGCCTCATAAAGAATTCCTAGAATGATTTGACATTTAGTAGTTGAGCGTTTATCCCTTCTTTTGAGAACTATTGTCACTTGACACTTCTCAAAAACTGCAAGGTTTCCAAAGAAAGCGATAGTAAAATTGGACTAAAAAACTATTTACCAGTTTTTTAGACTACTGAAAAAATTTGATCTTAAAATACACTGGTAGTTTTACAAAAAAGTTGTAAGCACAAGAAGATTTAAACAGTCATCTGATTTAATAGATGGATTTTTATTTCTAAGTTATGTATACACATTAATTTTAAATGACTAAATTAAAACAATTAGGCATTTTTTATGAAACAGTCTCAAACGAACCTTATCTTTGTTTTTTCTTTCTATTATCTGGTTATGGGTTTGATTGTGTTATAGAGAATTTAAATATATCCTGTTACATATTTTAATTAGAAGTAAACTGGTACTTATTCAACAGAATTTTGATTTAAAAGAAAAAAGGAACATTTTTCTAGTTTTTTTTATTAATATTCGATCTTTTGTGCAGTTTTTATTGTAAAAGCTCTTGCATCAATAGAAAATTTTCTCTACTTCAGTTGTAGTAACTTTTTGCAGTTAAAACTAATTCCCTGAACATTTTAAATATAAACATCTTTAAATTTATAGCATAGTAATTTAATATATTAAGCATTTTCTTCATTACATAAGATTCTATGCCATCTAAATTATTATAAAATGACTCAAGAATAGATTCTGAACATTTCAAACAAAATGTTGTTGAGTAAATTTATTAAAGTAATTCAACAGACCAGTATAAGGGGGTAAATTGGAAAGTAAGTTTTATGACTGTTAAAAGAATAGGAGTTGGATGTGGGTAGAAATACAGTAGACTACCTTAGATCTGCATAGCTTAAAACAAGAGTTTGTGCAGAATTTAGAATTTTGTGGATTTCTGGTCAATTTTTAAACAATTTGAATTTAATAATGCACTTGAAATTATGATGAATGCTTACAACAAGGTAAAGTAATAAAAATTAAGAAAATTTAAAAAAACATTTAAAATATTAAAACAGGGATTGCCTTCGCCCTGTAATTCCTACAATTCCTAAAATTTTCTTATAGTCCTAAAATTATACTAAATTTTCTCTTGTTTCCCTAAAATTTGCTTCCAATAACTATTTCTATTTACAAATGACTGATAAAGAAAGTTAGTTTTGCTTTATATCGTGATCGCCAAAGCTGATTCTAGACATTTTCATTGGTTTTTCAAAAGTAAGTCATAAACAACAAAGAAATAAAGTATTATAACTTTTAAGTTTAATTAAAACAGCACTTGTTTTACCTCATGGTAATGCTGATCCTGAGAGGGGATTTTCTATGAAAAATTTTATGATAAAAGTGATTTCAATAAACATACGATAAAAAGTTTGAGATTTGTAAAAGATGCTGTTAAGAATTATGCAGGTGTGAGTAAAGTACCTATTTCAACTTCCTTGTTAAATGATATTAAGAATTCACATAAAGCTTATCAGCAGTATACATGGAAAAACAGAAAGAAAAATAAGAAAAGCTAAGATTAAAGAAGAAAATTAAATGTGAAACTAAATAAAATCAAAATTTATTTTTAATGATACAATACAGCATTTTATTTATTTTTAAACAATTGAGTATTCTTTGTGTTACATTTAACTATGCCTTTGAGATGCTAAAAATTTAGCAAGGAATACATTTATATCCTCTCAGAAATTGAAATCGAGAAAGCGCAACTTTTGATGAAGAGAATTAAATGTGAAACAAAATAAAATTTTGAAATTTATTTTCTATGGTACAATACATCGTCCATGAAATGTCCATATTATGGATATTTCATTGTTTTTTTTTAACAATTGAATATCCTTTGTATTTAAAAAAAATAAAAAATTTAGCTAGAAATACATTTAGCCTCAGCCAAATTTAAATAATTTTGTTTTTCATTCAAATATACAAAATTCAAGTATTAAAAAAAGCTTTTTGTGAAAATACTGGTTGCAAGAAATCATATAAGATTTATTAAAGAAACATTTTCTAAAGCTGTTAGATATAGAAAAATTAAGTTAACACCATTTCTTTACTTTGTTGTCGTTATTATTTGTTCTGTATTTGAGACATTTTTAGATTATTTGAATGTTTACTTTAAAATTTTGAACATGACAAAAAATTTTAATCAAGAATTTTCTAAGAATTTATTTACTGTGTTTCGTAAATTAAATTATTTGTGTTATAATACAAGTGCATTGAAAAATCACCGGGGATGGTGGATGTAAAATATCCCTAAAATTTCATTGTCTAATCCCTAAAATGTTTTAAATAATTGCTGCACTCCCTGTTAAAAGTAAAGGCAAGTAAACAATTAATATGGCATAACTAAATATGCATAATGATGATGAAATAATTTTTTATTGAATTATTCAGTGAAACTCATAATTCACATCAGAATCTTAAAATAACAAAGTTTTATTTCATGTTTAGCTATACTTAGTAACCAAAAAAGCTTGATTAATACATAAAACATTTTGTAAAAATATGGCGATGGCCACTGATATCGGCACTATCTGGAAATTTTTTTCAGAAATAAATTCATACTTCCTTCATGAGAAAACATGAGTTGAATCCTATTAACTAGAATTATATATTAAAATGTGTACAGAAAAATGCAAAAAACTAATTTTATACCTGCATCTTAACTGTAAGTTTCATTGTTTACATCAGAAATAATGTGTGGATTTTAGGTATTTGCAGATTTTAGAGTGGTGGATTTGAAGGAGTCTACTATACATTTATTAATTGAACAGGTGAGTGATAAAAGGATAACATTTGAAAAATTGACAGAGATAGTTCCATTAATAATAATTAATCATTATTTTTCTTTGAAATTTGTAGGATGAACCCTCATTCACTAAACTTACAATCGAATAATGGTTTACATTTCTCTAAAATTTATAGTTTTTTTCCCCTCAACATTTACATTAGCAGGAATGTTATCCTTTTTCTGCTTGCCCGTTCAATTATTGAATTACATTACACTATTTTTCTAACTGGCGGATCCAAACTGCAATGTCTCCCTACGGAGATTCACTGCGCATGCCCAGTTCTTGCAGTAATGGTAACCAAAGTTGGCAGGACAGCGTTAAAAAGAATCGCCAAATACTTTTTGAAATGCCAATAATTCGCACATGGCTCAATAGCATTTCGAAAGAATGTTAAAAGAGAATTGTGTTTAATTTCATTTTGTGAAAGAGAATGAAATTAAAACGATTTGTGGAATGAAGATTTAAACTAATATAAATAAATATTTTTTGTAAAACATAAAAATTCAGTAGAAAAAGTTTTAACATTTTAAAATGTAGAACACTTTTATATATTTATTTAAGTATTTGTCTATTAAAACTTAATATTTTTTCAAGACTTCTGCAATCTGCTGATTGCTTTGACACATTCACGAAATATATATATTATATATTATCCCTTTTTTCATAACTTTTTTTAAACATTCTTATTCATAACCATTGTTATGATCAATAACTATATTTAAAAGTTTTGTTTATGTAAGAATGGAAAATATTATAACTGTGGGGAATTTTTTTTTTCATTTATACATAACATTTTTAGATTTCTCAATAATCTAAAGTTATTTTTATATAAAAGTTCCTTTAAACCAAACGTGTATCCTTTAAACAAATTTCCATATTGCACATCTTAAACATTTTCCATTACCCAAGAGACTATAATTTTTTTAATATAAAAGTGTATAACACTTTTATATTAAAAAAAGTTTAATTTTTTTATCACCTAAATAAATGCACCTGAAAATTTTGTCCCAATAATACTATTTCAGTAAAAGAATAAATAAATAACATTCCATAAATTTATTTTATCTGCCATAAAAAATACTTATGTCTGAAGTTTGCCAAGTTAAAGAAAAAAATTAAACGTCTAAAAATCTTCATTGAAAGCAGTTTTTGTAATTTTGGTCTTTAATGCATTGTAGAGAATAAATGAAATCTTCGATCAATTTTAAAAGGACCAACAAATTAGAGTATAATGCTAAGTTATCTAAATTTGTTTATAAATTAGAATTAAAGCTATTCTAAAATCAAATCCAAGGGGCAACTTTATGATACATATTTTAATTATTTTTTGTTTAGAAATGCATGAAATTGGCAGGTGTTGTTATTCAGAAACTATGTGACTGAAAGACATTTTCCATATTTAGGTAAACACAAAAGATTTTTCAGAAAATACTGTCAAAGTTGACATTTTGAACTGAATTTATGGATGAAAGGAGAGAAACTAGTTATCATGTGGCTCAAAATCACTTATAACTCTATAAATAATTTATTTGTCAAAATGTAGAAAACTTTTCAATTCTAAATCACTTTAACAGTCAGCCCTGTTAATTTTGTGCCAATTCATTTAAAAATTAATCAGTAAATGTGTAGAAAGTTTTGTGCTTATTGGGCTGTGGACTTGAGAACCACCTTAATAACACACAAATTATCATACAGGGATCCAGGGAAAATTTGGGGCCTATTTAGGGCCCCTTCACAAAAATCTATTTAATAAAATGGGCTCCTTCACAAAATTCAATTTTATAAAATGGGCCCCTTCACAAAAATCAATTTGATAAAATGGGCCCCATCACAGAAATAAATTTGATAAAATGGACCCCTTCACAAAAATCAATTTGATAAAATGGGCCCCTTCACAAAAACAATTTGATAGAATGGGCCCCTTCACAAAAACAATTTGATAGAATGGGCCCCTTCACAAAAATCAATTTGATAGAATGGGCCCCTTCACAAAAATCAATTTGACAAAATGGGCCCCTTCACAAAGTTCTATTCCATAAAAACTTATTATTTATTATTTATTTATTATTTTGTGATATTTTAAAATGTGTAATTTGTAAACAAACAACTTCACCAGAGAGGAAAACTTCAGCAAAAGGATTTAAAAAAGTTTTTGTTTATAAATGCCTGGTTCGAATTTGATTAACTGGATTTCAACTTTCGTTACAAAATGTTATTTTTCACAATAATATAATAAATTTCACAAAAATAACCTTTACTTTTCACAAAATGGGGCCCCAAGAAAAAAAAACCTGCATCGACCCTGCATTAATAATCTCAAATCTTTCAACAATCAGTTTTACATCTGTAAATCATTTTATAACTGATGCTAGACCATTAGGCATAAATTATTTAAGTGTCAAAAATAATATTGGAATGCATAATGGACCACATTCATATAAAGCTCTTTAATTGAGTGCTTTGAGATAATTACAATTTGTTAATTGAACATGAGTTTTGACTTTGACCAAGAGCAATTTTGTGTATGTTTATTTTGGCTCTTCATATTTACACGGTTTAATTTTCTCAACAAAACCATGGGACCTAAAATTTCATACTGAGGTACATTGTATTTCATTATGCCGCACTGAAATCTTTCATTGGTCACAGGGATTCATTTAATCGACATTTCCTACTATTAATGAATATCATATTTGGTTAAAATTAATTTCTTAATCATCAGAAAGCATTTAATCTCATTTTTCTGATTGGTTTTGAGAGAATACCATTCTATAATTGAAGGATTTAAAGGCAAAGTGATATAAGTAACTAATTTTGAAAAACTGTATTAAATGCATGGATGGTATCTAGGCATATCATTTTATACATCTCTGTGAAATCTGCAAACATCTATTATCCACACTATGTGTTGGAATGTAAACAATGAAAATCACAGTTAATGTTTAAGCTCATAGATGTAATTAAATAATGTGTTTTTTTCATGAATTATCAATTTTCAAATGAAATAAATTGTGATTTAAGAAAATTCATATATTTTGTACCCTGTATTCGAAAATAATTTGAGCTAAGTAAAAGTGACAGCCAAATCGAAATTTTTATTTTTAATAGGCATTGATGTTTGTTTCTTTGTTTATACATAATGCAAATTTGCTCAATCATCGATGAAACTGCAAAGTTAACTGACTCTGATCTCAACATCTTTTTGTTTATTTTACAATACACATGAATATTTCCTTCAGTAAAATATATTTTAGTGTATTTATACCTAGTTGTGAATTTTCAAAAAAATTATGTCCATAATAATAAGTAATCATTATTCATGTAGTGCTTTGATTCTTCAAAGAGTACAAGTCATCCAAAAATTGGATGCTAGATCGTCAGTGAATTTTCTTGTGAAAGAATTTGCCAAAAGTCCGAGAAGTGTTTACGATACAAAAATAAAATATCGCAATATAATCATGAAAGCAATTCAAATGCAAGAATAAATATATAAACATTTAAAGTTTCTTGAGCAACAAAATTTTATCTTTGAGCAAGGAGTAATGGATATTCATTCATAGACCAGTCCTGTAACCAAATAGGGGCAGGGTGGGCTGAGTCACCCCCTAGTTTTCTCTAGAGCTCCCTCTAATCATTTCACTATCTTTTATTTCTTTAACAAAATGTATGTTTTAACATTTTTGCAAGAAAATTATTTTGGATGTTTCAATGTCCTTGAATACTTAAATGCAACAGAATGGAATATTAAAAAAACGTTCTATTCAGAAGCATATTAGTTGTATTATATTATTTTGTGGTACAATTCTCAAAACACAAGATAAATAGGAAAATTCCCTTCTCCTGAATAAGGCGCAGCATGTGCCTCATGAGACTTGACACCATAAAACACCAATCAACCAATCGCCTGAAAAAAATTAAGCCCAGATGCATAAACTAGTCACCACATGTTTTGGTGCTACATCTTTTGAATCTTGTTAGGGATAGTTTAAAAGTGATGTTTCCCCAAGGTGAATGGAAATAGGCATTTCCATTCAAATGTTCAAATTGATCAGTAATTAGTGTAGCAATGAAGAAAACCTCTCCAAATTATTCACTAAAACCATGTTTTTCTAAATTTTGGCATTTAAATTGTCTATTAGCAACATGTGTTGCTTGTTCTTGAGCAACAAAATTTTATCTTTGAGCAAGAAGTAATGGACATTCATAGACCAGACCTGCAACCAAATCGGGGCAGCGTAGGCTGAGTCCCCGTAACTTCCTCTAGAGCCCCTTCTAATCATTTCACTATCTTTTATTTCTATAAAGCTGACAGTAGATTATTCAGTTAATGGTGAAATATCGCATGAAAATGTAACATCTCACTGTGAGAATGAAGTTGTGAAAGAAAAAGATTGTCAGTTTATACAAATGGAATAAAAGCATTGTTTGAACGCCATTTATTGTTTCTAGCCATAGGTGTTGGCAGAGGAGTGTATTAAAAAAGCATGAGGGGGACATTTTTCTTTTTCGCTTTTGAACCCTTTTATCTAATTTTTTTAAACACTTTTCAAGTGTTTATGACTTTTTCAGTGGTGTAGTTGTAAAAGAACCACAGGGTATAACCCTAGAGAGTATGTACTATAGCTTTTTTGAGAAACAGAGGGTATTCGATGTTCTTTAAGAAAATCTAGAGGTATATGGTATATACCACCATATACCTTCCACTACATCCCTGGACTTCAGTTTTTCTGTCTGTCCATGCTCCAATTCATGTAAATATAGTCGGATCGCCATGAAATTGATGTATGTTATTGATATGCACTATGGCATACTCGGATTTGAAAATGAAGTCTGTAAGAGTTGCAATCCTTTACAGGGACTTCAAAAGAATTCCGCTACATTACGACCTATGAGGAAAAATTGTTTTCAGTGGTATTTAATAGTGTTTCACAATTTCAAATTCATTGAAATTTAGAATATGATGGGCATAGCACTCATCTCTATATATAAAAGGCAATGTCCTGACCACTGACTCATCATCACCCAGCCCAAACTACTGAACTTAGAAGCATGAAAATTGGGAAAAACATACTTCTTATGGTATAAGTGAGCACGAAGAAAGCGTTTTTGAAAATACCCCCTCCCCCCTAAGGGGGTTAAACTTTTAGAACATTTGGCCATAACTCAGCAGTCGTTTTAGGTGGAACAGTAAAATTCCAGAAAATAAATCTGCTAAAAATTAACACATGTTTAGCGATTTTAGAAATTCCTCAAAGAGTACGGAAAATTTTAGAACATGTGACCTAAAAAAATAATTAAACACATGTTTAGTGATTTTAGAAATTACCTCCTCCTCCTAAGGGGTTAAAGGGGGGGGGGGGTCGAATATTTTAGAACCTTTCACCATATCTCAGCAATTTTTTAACTTTTTCAGAAACCCTCATGTGATATATCATTGGAAAATCTTCGGACCACTCTTTCATATTAAGAACCTTTCTTCCCCCCCCCCCCCCTCCTCACCTCAATTTGGCACCTCGGGTGGTCAATTTTCTAACTCAGCTCCTAATTAAGCTACAGTGAGATTCAACTTCATTTGAAGGCTTAAACGAAGGTGAAACTCCTCAGAGGCTTCGATTGGTGGAGTCTATTTAGACCCCAGACAGTTAGGGGCGTCCCGGCAGAAATGGATTTTTTCATTAGACATATTGTTTGAAAACTTTTGGCCTGCAAATTACTAAGCACTTGCTCCCCCCCCCCCTCTTAACTCATTTTTTTATCACTAGAGGGCCTTTTAAAATTTTAATTTGTTCATTATTACTACTCCAATTGCCAAAAATTATGAAGAAAAATTTACATTACAAATCTCAACAGTTAGCAGCTTCTCCCCCTTTTTCACACAGTGAGCAGATACATTTTTCAGACAAAATCGAGTTAAAGATATAAAATCATACAAATTTAAGGTTCATTTAAGAATATTATCATGAGCTCGGGCGGGTCAGCTAGTCATTGATATACAGGGACATACAAAATAATTCGTTTACAGTACTCTGTATGAACAATAATTGCTGGAAGTGTGTTTTTCGTTGTGGTATATGTTTTTAAATTAAACTTTTTCAAAAATATTTCTTAATGTGTATAAATTGTACAGATCATATACAGGGCTACACAAAACATCTGAAGCACATTTCCGTGGGGAACTGTCAACTGTGCTATGCATTTTCCAATTGAATTAAAATTTAGCATGCTATGTAGTATATGATAAATCCATAGTTCATATACAGGGCTGCACAAAAAATTCAGATTTTTTTTCTTCTGAAAGGAACTGATGAAATTGCATTTCCAAATGTGTTATGTGTTTAACAAATTGTTTATTTAGACTCTTTTTTTTCACCTTATTATACTTTTTCGCTAACACTGGTGGCGTTTTTCTGATAACAGGTTCTGAATTCCCCATTTGGTTACTTTTTTTACACTATATTTGAGGTTATTTTTTCAGGACTTTTATAGTCAAGAACAAAAAAAGCGAGAGAAACAAGTTATCTGTGATTTCCATGGAAACTAGTGAAGGTGACTATGAAGGTCAACCACCAGTTGTAAAAAATGTATAGCCATGGGAATATAAATAATATTCATGAAACTACTGCAAATACTTATTTATTAATCAAAAGATTCTTGATTAAGATTTTCAAGCTATCAATGTTTCACTGTGTAGAGAAGTTTTTGTTGTTGTGCACAATACACTGCTGTTACTAATAATGTTTAAATTATTGGAATTCCTCCATAACTTGCTGTAATAATTTAATATAAATTATTTTCAAATGAAGTGTTACTAATCATACAGTATCCAACAACATTTATTTTCAAATGAAGAATTATTACTTATATAGTATCCAACAATACTTCAACAAATATGCAGGTATATGCAAATATATCAAATTGGCAAAAGAAAACTGTTTTTTTTTTTTGAAGAAATAAATTTTAAAAAAAATTGTCAACCATGATTTTACTAAAAAAGTGCAGGAGGAAAATTATTAACTTGAGTGTTATAAGCAATTTTATTAAAATCTGGAAAGTATTCAGATGCTCAGAGGGTTAATAGAAATAAGCATTTTGAAATATTCGTTTAAATTATACTTAACTGGTGAACTATCAAAGTTGTCTTTTTTTTTTTTGATAAAGTATTTTGCACCTTTTTTTTCTCCCAGAATTTAATTTTGAAGTTACAAAATAGTATTTTTAGGTGAAAATGAATGGTTTGTTAAGTTTCTTCATTCAGTTTAAAAAATTTAAGCCCTTGTTTGCAAGTTTCACAAATACTATCCACAATTGCCGAATAACACTGCCTAGTTAAGACAGGAGTATACAAATCATATTCTTACCCTGAGCTTCCTGATGATCAGATTATTTTTACCTTTTATAGAATTTGTTGTTTAAAGGTAGTAATCCAATAGTGATTTCCTTTTTAATTAAGCTGCCAACATTTCTCCCAAAAAACTCACAAAAGGTAACCTTAATTTAACAAGTGTTACACCAAAATTCCTCTTGAGGTTGTTTTCAAATCTAAACAGTCTACTTTATGACAAATTTTTAAATTACTTTTTGTGTGCAAAATGAATCAAATTGGCAGGCATTCTTATTAAAAAACTGTGTAATAAAATTCATTTTCTTGTTTTTGGTACAGGCAGACGATTTTTCAAAAAATACTGTCAAGTCTGCATTTCAAACCAAATTTCAGGACATGACAGCACATAGGAAAAAACTGCCGTTCTGAGACAACAATTGTTTATAACTCAAGATGTAATTATTTTATCAGGAAATTAAAAAAAAAACACTAATTACAAATCACTTCAACAACCATGCCTGCAATTATAAGTTACTTTTGTGTTTAAAAATAAGTCAAAAAGTTTAGTGTTTTGAAGTGGGGAATTTTATATATATATTTTTAAAAACTGCTTTAGTTGAAATAACTACAATTCTATCTTTGGTACTGTATAATTTTTTGCAATTGATATCTAATTAGCTTATCTACTTATAATAAAATCCGAAGCAAAGAAAGTGTTTGTAACCATTCCGGGCAGGACCACTCTGGTCTACGAATCGATCGTAGTTAAACGCCATGTTAGGCGTAATGAAAAACCTATGCTAACACATCACAGCTAAATGATAATACAGTAAAACCACCATAACGGACACTCCCGAATAGCGGACACCTCTATTTAACAGACACCCTTGCAATCCCCACTCCCAAAATCTAAATTTTTGTATGTTTAACCTCTAAATAGCGGACAGTAGTTTAGGCGATAAAGGATGAAAACTAATTTTTTAACGAGAAAAAAAAATGGGAAAAAAAGAAAAAGCCTCTAAGTTTATCACGGCAATGTGTCACAAATTTTGTGACCACAGATAAATGTACGTGGTGGTCTGAGGAAAATCTAAAATGGTCTGGGAATCCCCCAATTTCGCAAGGTATTTTGTATCGATTACTGTTTGATTCTTGAGACTTAAATGACAACATTATTCAAAGCTTCAAAATGTTAAAACCATTTTTATCATTTTCTGAATATATTGAGTTCTGCGTACTCTGAATTTGTCTTCTTTGTGATTAATGTTTCGAGAATGACCTCAAATCGAAAGCGATTAATTTTAAAAGAAAAATTTGAAATTGTAAGTGTAAGTGAATCTGAAAAACAGAAATTAAGTTTACGGATACTTGCCTAACATTTTAAAATAGGTAAAACACAAGTGAGAGAGACTACATATGAAAAAAAGGAGAAATAAGAAATTTGTGGATTATCAACTCCCTAACGAGAACACCAAAAATGTGAAATTGAGGTATACTGATTCCATTGAAATTGATTCAATTAATTCTGAATTTACTTACTTAATTTCGTTCCATATAAAATTCCTACCAGTAGATCTTTGATTCAGGAAAAGGCTTTAGAAATTACCAAAAAACACTGATTACATGATTTTGAGTGGATGGCTGGAAAAGTTTCGGTATCGACACAACACCTCTTTCAAAACAATATATGATAAAGAAAAATCTGTAGTTCTTAAAAAGGTAGAGGGTTGGCATGAATGACTTCAATCAATTTGTAAAGGTTTTGGGGAGAGAAACATTTTTAATGTCGTTGAAACCGACTCTTTTTCAGAATGTTTTTGGATAAGACTTTGTGCTTTAATAAAAAAAATCACTATATCGGCGAAAAAATGTCAAAAGAGCGAATCTATATTTTATTATGTTGCAATGTATTAGGAGAATTTAAAATCCGTTATAATTGAAAAATCTCTGAAACTCATGTGTTTCTCAAAGAACATCCAATTTAATAAATTTGGTGGTATATGTAGAACGAATAAAAAAGTGTAGATGACCAGTTCTTTAGTAGTTCTCTTGTTTTTGGACAGTGCAACTTCCCATCTAAAACATTTGAAAGTGGACAATGTTAGAAATAATATATAAATTTTCCCCTCAAAACACAACTTCGTTTGTCAGCCCCTTGATCAAGGCGTTATACACAATTGTAAAGCCTAGGACAGAAGGCTTTTATTAAGCCACATTCTTTTGAAGTTAGCTTCTATAAGTACACTTGAGCACTGCCTAAAATTAGTTGATGTTCCCAATGCTCTCAAATTTGATTTCTTCAGCTGTAAAAAAAATATAAGCGGAAAGCGTACAACGATTCAGAAAAGAATGCTTTATATTAAAAGAAAATGAATTACTTATTTCCGATAGAAATGCAGAATTAAGCGCAATAAGTGAATTAATGAAATGCATCAGGAGTGAAGAAACTGCCGAAATGTTCATCAACATTGATGATCACCTACTGGAGAAGAATCAGTTGATGTAGGCGATTATATTCCTTCAGAATCTTCGAAAAAAGCTGACTCTATTAGTGATATGAACTAGATACTGAAACTAGGGAATGTTTCCTGCAATATTGAGAATTTCCAAGAAGAGAAAAAATACAGTCAGCAGTTACACCTTTTTTTTTCTTTTTGTAAAAAAGGATGATTTAAGAAGGATTAAAACTACTGAAAGAATAAAATCGCAAGGAAAAGCAAACTTTTGTAACAGATGTTTTTTGTAAGAATGTAATAAATAGTTGAAAAATGTATGTACAATTTCATTTCAGTTTTATTGCTTAGAAAAATAATTAAAATTTTTATTAATCATATAATAGGAGTTCTCGGACATATAAAAGCCAATTAATGGAACGTTAAGCATTTCTTAGCGATTTTGTGAATCTCTGAGGTTTTCCCAATAGCGGACACCTCCGAATAGCGGACAATTTCTGCGTTCCCGAGGTGTCTTATTTAGAGGTTTTACTGTATAATATCTTCTACTTGAAATCAATGGAACGCAGATCAACAATCCGTCATTTTTTATGGGGGTTATATACTAGCTTTTCACAAATTTACAGTACTTAATTTTTTACAAGCCTAAGGAATTACATTTAACAATTATTCAAAGCTTTTTTTGTTTATTCATAAGATAAAATATCCATAGAAACTTTCCAAATTATGTTAATCTTAGATTTTATTATTTTTTTTAATGTCATTTTAAACATTTAGTATATTTATGATTTTAAAAAAATCAGTTGATTTAATTTAATGATTTAAAGAAAATCAGTTGATTTAAATCATGATTTAATCCCCAATTTAAACCATCTGATTAAAATCATTGACACCTATATTGTTTTGCCGCCATCTACTGGCTTTAAAATGCACTTTTCTATGAAGTCTTATGAAAATGGAACGCAAATCAACAATCCGTCATTTTTGACGAGGGTTATATACTAGTTTCAAAATATTTTGTAGTATAATAAAATATTCTTAAATAAGCAAAACTTACCGATGCTGAGAAAAAAAATTATTAATTCTGACATTTTCTGATTCACAGATATACATCAGATTTTTTTTTTTTTTGTGCAAAAAGGAATAGATAAGAAAATTGTGAGAAAAGAAAACTTCTGAAAAATATGCAGTTATTGCTCTTTTTCTTAAATTAAATTTGGATTTGAAATTATAAATATAACGACTGGTTGCTACTTAATGCTTCCCATTTTAAAGCAGAATGTTGAATATATAAGTAGTCTATAGACATTTCAAACATGGGAGAGTCGGCACCAACATCACATTTAAAATCGAAAAAGCTTAAAGAAGAAATAAAATAAGATGTTGATAAAAGGCTTCCTCAATGCAACTAAGCTTAGTGTTTCTGCAATGAAATGCAAAACGTCCGATAATGCTTCTGCGGTCCTGGCAGCAATCAGTAAACAACCAGAAACACTTTATTTCACTGCTATTAGAAATGAACATTCAAAAGAAGAGATAATTTGGGTGTTGAAAGTTTTAAGTGGAAATTATTCTTACAAATCATGTGAAAATATTGTTAGAAATGTGTGATCGCACATTACATCTTTTAGTTCATTATTTTATTAAATCTTGATTGGTTCTCTTATCAACAATTACTATTGGCTTTCTTATTAAAAAACCTTATTGATTCTTTTCTAATCCTGTCTAAATGTTATAATTAGAAATGATTTTCTCTTCATACTGTGTTTCTTATTTTTATGTATGATAGTCCTGCTGTAAATAAAAGCTTTAAAATGCAATGCATCAACCTCTTCAATTAACGCAAACATATCTCCACAGATATTTAACAAATATCGACTTAACATTTCAAAGACATGTAGAGAAAGCATTCCATCATCAGAGAAATCAGCATTCTCTTAATTGCAATATTTCCAAGGTTTTTTTATTATTTTAAAATTAGTTAAGATTTTTCAGAAGGAGCAACCCCATCTTGAAAAAAAAAAAAAAGATTTGTATTAAAAACAAAGTAAATCTCCTGGAAAAAAAAATTTTTTGAGACTTCTCAAAAACTCCTGGAATTAACTTTGTTAAAAAGGGTATGAACCATGTGGACATGTTTTTGCTTATTCTGCAACATTTTGTGTGTTTCTAGGAATGACTCAAAACCAGGTTTTTTTTTTTTTTAACCCAGCCTGAGCAGCTACCTACTACAATCCTGCTTAAAATACATATAATCTCTAATCTCTTTTGAGGGTATGTTTTACATTCAATGTTTACAATTCCAATGACAGAAAAGTATATTTGTAAAATTAAGAATTTTGTTTGAGATCAAAATTTTTTATTATTATTGAAAGACCACTTACTGAAATATTCAAAACAAAATTAGTTTCATGTCTAGAAATCAATTTAGATTTAATTTTAGTTCTTTAGCCTCCAATTAAAAAAAAAGTGCCTATGATGATTGCCTCTGTTACTGAGAAAATATGAACCAGCACAACAAATGCCTAACATAACCTAACAATCAGCTAAAACTAGGAATACACTAGCTAAGGATTAAAAAAAAAAAAAAGAACATGGTAATTAATTTGTCATTTGCTTGAAATAGGAAAGCTTATTAAATTTAAATGATAAAAATTCAGGTGTACTTATTAAGAAAGGGATCATACAATATATTATCTGTCCCGCATAGGCCAAATGCACAAAGAATTAACAAAAACAAATCAACAATTTATTAACATTTAGCTTTGTGTACAGCCAATCTTTTTAAACTTGTTACAATATTGTTTAAATGAAATAAATTGTTACAATAATTCTTCGAAAGAGCAGTTATTTTTTTATCTTGAAACAACTCATATCACCACAAAATTTTAGTTTTACACAAAAATAAAAAGCTTTTCTATTATAATATATATATATATATATATACAGAGTTGCACAACAGACGCAAGCACGCACACCATGCGTGAATTTTCTGAAAAATTTGGAACTTTGCAGAAAAAATTTTAGAAAAGAAAAACGTAATCTTTGTTTTAATACCAACAAACTAAAAAATACTCCAATGTTATGTATGATTTATTTACTGTTTGTGCACAATTCAAAGTTTAAAGATGCAAAACATTGTTGTGACATTAGAGATGCTTGCAAAGCAGTCACAATATTAAGGGCTGTTTCTAAATTCACTGACAAAATAATAATTGATAAGAATTCAACTGTTCCTATCAAAGATTTTTAGCTTTATTATTTCTTTTCAAAACCAAAATAATTTTTGAATAAATATTAATTTTAAATGGCAATTATTTTAAACTACTGTTTTGAATTCATATCATCAAAATAATATAACACATAATTTTATTAAACATTAAATTAATTTGCAAAAAGTTTTTGTTCCAATATTTATGTGCACAGAAAGTTTTTCGTTTTATACAAGTCTGTATATATATATATATTTGTAGAAACTTTAATTTTCTTTTTAAAACACTTGATGAAGAGTTCATTTGTTTGAGTTCTTTTGACATCGTTTACAGTGTTCTTTTATAACATCTTGATTCAAAATCTGGAAAAAAATATATATATATGATGATCCATAACAGACCAATAATAATTTTTCACATGTGTATGTACAATACTGGAAAAAAAAAAGTGATCACCTCCTGCTAACTCTGGCCACAAATTATTGTATAAAGTTATGACCGATACCAATCGTTAAATATATAGAAAACATTTCTAATGTTGGAACTAAATTCACCTTTGTAAATAAATTAAACACATTAAAAATGAATCACAATTTATTACTCATTACTAAAATAGATGCAAAATGAAAATAAAGGTTTTAAAACAATAAAAGATGTTAAAATTTTCGTCAAAGTCCTGAGTGCTTTCCACCAGAACCTAGCCATCATCAAGAAGGCGAAAATGAGAAAATTTCTCTAACTTTTGGAATGTATGCTGGTTAAATATTAGAAGGCGAAAATGAATGGTGCATTTGGTTTGGAATAACCCACCTCGCTCAATAGACTCATTAATCCCTCTCCCTTTTTTCATATTTGGTTTTTGCCTTCTGATATTTCACCAGCGTACATTCTGGAAGTCATTTTCACCCTCTTGATGATGGCCAGGTTCTGGTCGAAAGTGCTCAGGACACCGACGAAAATTTTAACATCTTTAGAACTGTTTTAAAACTTTTATTTTCATTTTACACCTATTTTAGTAATGAGTAATAACTTGTGATTCATTTTTAATGTTTTTAATACCAATTGATTAGTAATAATGTCCACTAACTAATGCTACACTTAAATATTGCCCAGGGTCGTCTACATACACAGGGAGATTATCTTGATATTTCATTTCATCTGAGTATACATGAAGCAATGGAAATTTGTTTTGAGAAAGAAAAAAAAAAGTTGAAAAGTTGACTGATAGATGACACTGTACTCATCATAAGATGCTAATTAAAAGACGTGACAGGCTGTGCTGCACTCTTTGTTCAAACCCTATCCACTCTTTTAAACCTTTTAATGTATGGAATTTCTTCAATATAAATGCCAACAGTTGCCGTTCTTGTAAAAATCTTCACAAGCAAAGCTTGATCCGTCAATTATACAGCCATGACTACCTTCTCAGATGCAGAATAACAGGAACAGACAGGGTCGTACAGGCATGACAAAAAGGGCGGTGGCAACTTGGATAAAAAGGGCGCCAAATTCTAATCAAAAGGGCGCCAACTACTGATTAAAAGTATTTAAAACAATTTTTTTGAGTTCGTAGTCCGTACCCAGCACCTCCCGTCTACCAGCTTCGAGGGTACAACCTCTCTGCCACTCTCGCTTTAAACTGTACTTATAATACTCGAATCTTTACAAAACTTCATGAGAATGTACTAAGGGTAATAAAGTATAATTTAAGCAAAAAATAAGAAAATCGATATTTTTATGTCATTTTTCGCTGAATCAAGGGTACCGAGTCCCTTTAACAGGTTTTATTATTATTATTATTATTATTATTATTTGTTAATGCCAACTACAACTTTATACTAATAGCCATATGTATCACAATTCTGTCAGAAATAAGTTTGTTATTGTAATTTATTTGAAGGATATCTATAATAAAAGAAAGGAGTTTCTCTCTCTGAGTATGTGTTTGTGTGTGCAGAAAAAAAGAAAGAAATGGCTAGGAAAATTTACTGCGCGAAAGGTCTGTAAATTTGGATGAGAATAGTCCAAGACAAGTCTTAATACACCTGAGTTTCAATTTTGTTGTTTTTTTATATAATTGGCCAAGATATTAATTAAACTCCGCAATTTAACCCCTTGGAGACGAGCGACCGGTATACGTGCCACTTAAGGTGCTCAGAATCCTTCATTATTCTACTCAGTTATTTTTTATTGTAAAGTTTACCTTACTTAGTCAGAGCATTTTCGCGATTCAATTACAGAAAATTTTCTGTTGTGAAAAACCGGTGGTAAAAGATTAAAAAATAAGGAAAGTGCTCTCGTCGCGAAGGGGTTAAAAGGTTGACCGAAAAATGTTGCACCGACGAGTGCCAGAAACCCCGTTCCAAAGTGTGGAGACAGATACAAGCCGAAAGCGGCTTTTTTTTATCCCGTCTTTCGAAACATGCATCGGCTGAACCGTTCGAGATACATAAAACGGAAAACACCAAATCACATCTACGTTCTTTACGCTTGCTAACTTATCAATCTGTTTCGAAAAGTACGAAAATTAACCCTCTCTTTCAAGTGTTGAATACGTCAGGACATTGTTTTCAAGCTAGGAATTTTCTTTTTATAATAGAACTAGAATTCTTCAAAAATAACAAAAACGACAATAGGTTGATAAATTTGTTGAAAATGTGAGGTATAAAGACAGTATAAACAAAACAAACTTTTAACAAACAAAGAAATTTTAGGTCTCTAGCGCTCATTCTTACTGAAGAACTGGGTTTATCTCTAATCTTGATTTAAGTTTTTATTGGTGAAATTAGTAGCTAATTTCGAAATCTAACCCCGCCTGTAGGCCGATCCGGCAGGGATTTTTTTTCTCGCAACAGTTACAAAGAGAAAATAAAGAAATACATTAGGCAAATTTTGCAGATTTCGCAAAAATTCAAACTAATAAACATTCTTGTGAAAGAGATACAATCAAAAAAATTAATTTGTAGTCTTATTATAACTTATATTGTTTTTCCATGGACAAGTCACAGTTCTTGTTATGCAAAATGCAACATCAGCATATCTGAGCTGTGGTGATGATATTTTATAACACTGTACACTATCTTTTTTAAAAGGTTGAAGTACAAGCTTATTATAAGAAAAAATGTTTAAGATTACACTAAAATAAGTAAATAACTCAGGTCACCGGCAAATAATATAAAGACTGAGTAGTTCTTTGGCACTGGATAGAACGAGACAAACGAAGCAGGTTTCACATCAAGAGCACCTTATTTATACCGGCTATCGGTTGAAAATTAGAAACACATGCATTTCCAGTTTCTGTGGGGTGGACAATAGATGGCTGATTTCGGTACTCTCTTTTCCCGGACATAATGTATTTCGGTCTCATTCGGACATAAATGTATTTCGGTTTCCTTTCAAATGAGCAAACTTACATTTACAAAAGCTATTGGGCTACTGGGATTGTTTCTGTTTTTCAAAGATCTTGTTCTTTTGTACTGTAATTCATATGTATACGCAGGACAGGGAGGGAGGGGGGAGGGGCAGAAAATCTTTGGAAAAGTAATAATTCTTTAAAAGCATTACTTTGAATTTATTATACTTTGAAAAGTATTACTTGAATTGTATTGCATGATAATTTTGTTTGAAAGGTTTTCATTAAATTTCATTACAACTGCTGATTGCTTTAAGTGGCCGAAAATACCAGCTATTTTTTATTGCCCATCAGAAACTTTGTAATAGAACATCTTTTATATTTTTTTAGGAAAAGCAAAAGATCTTTCAGAAAATGCTGTCAAAGGTGCCGTTTTGAACCTAATTTCCGGACGCGACAGTGCGGGAAGAGGAAAAAAACTGCTATCACAAGACAACAATCAATTTTAACTCAAGATGTGATTAATTTAAAGAAAATAATCTGTTGTATTACAAATCATTTCAATGACCAAGCCTGCAATTCTCATTCATTTATGTAGAGTTTGGCCGAATATTCGGTTTCATTTTCGTTTTCAGCACAAAATCTTAGTTTCGGCGAAAATTCTGCCGAATAATTGGTATTACTATAACTGCCCCTCCCTATCCTCTCCCAAACGCCACTACCATCCAAACAGCCGCACTATGTATTCACATAAAAGGGGATAAATCTAGAAGGTATTAATAATATTGATTAAATTCGTTATTTTTAAATTAAATTATTTTTGAATCATTTTTTATGTTTATAGCAACTTATACTTAATTCATTTTATTTCAATAAAATTAATTTTTAATTAATAATTATGTACTTTCGTTTCTACGCAAAACATTATTCAGATAACATGCATGTTATCTTAATTACTTTGAATTTATTTTTAAGATAATTTCGTTTTCGTTTTCTGTCGAAACTAGAAAGGTAACCGAAATTCGGTTCCTGTCGAACACTATTTTTATGTTTGTAAATGAGCAGAAATTTTTGCATTACTGAACGTTAAAAAATATTTTTTCGAAAATTGCCTTAAGGATTTGCACGTAATCATAACTTATAAATTTCGGAAAATCGAGTTTTTATTTTAGCGGCTTTATCAACGGAATCAAGACAGTTTTCCAGAATCTGGAATAGACGATTCTATTCAATATATATATATATATATATATATAATAAGCATTCTACAATAAAATTGAAACTAGTTTTTCTCAAAACTGCATTTTTAAATATATGACCACGACACGATTACTTTAATAATACTGAATTGTTTTACTTCTAATTTTGTCAGCTTTTTTTCTTATATAATTGTGCAGAGCATTAAGGATTTTTTTTATCATCAAAAATCCTCATTTTTCTTCGATAAAAGTTGAATAATCTCTTCAAAACAGTCGGCATTTTGAAAAAAAAAAAGCTTTCCATAATTTCCACCCTTTGTCTTGCCTAGTCACTAAAATAAATCATATTTAATTTTAAATTGCTGTTTATTTTAATTACAGAAGCCAAATTTAATTTTAATTGTCGCCATAACTCACACACACAGACAAAAAAATAAATAAATAAACGCACCAGAATAGTAGCAATTCAGATATATTTACATTTTTCAAAAATGGTATGTACTATCAAAATTATATTTAAGCATTGTATTACAAAACAAAGTCAAAGAAAATAGAAATGCTTAATTGTTTAATGGGGGTAAAATGTAGAAAAGAAGAATAACACGTTTTTTTCTACCGCAATAAGCTTATATGTGTTCATTATTTTGCAGCTATTTCTTACTCGATATCTTGAAAAAAAAAAGTATCTAAAAAATGATAAGGTTTATTGGCGAAGTTATTTTTCGTTTTCACCTTAATGGGAATATCTAAAAATTTAAAGTATGTATCAATGAAAATTGTTTAATAATATCGTCAAAAAGTTTTGAATAGCCTATGTTATTACTCAAAACATTATAAAACTCCTATAACAGTTACATAATTCGATATTTTATTTTTTCGTTTTTAACGTTTCTTTCTTTGCTGATGTCTGAACGCCGAGCGTGTGTTAATTAGTATTTCATGGAAAAATACCTCCACATCCGGTTTCTGTTTTCTTCAGAAAGTTACAGAGATCCAAAAATCCCACAATATGGTATAATCAATAAAAAGTGTCACATCTGGTATTACTACAGATATCACTGGGTATCTAAGGTGAAACTCCACCGAAATGTCTTCTTAGGTACTCCCACTAACAGCACTGAAAACTAAACAAAAACACATCTGCGCTTCTCTTTCATCCATTCTTTTTTTAAACGACTTTTACAAGTTTCAGTGGTTTATATATTTATTTCGATTACATGTCATGTGTATTTTTCAATTTGTAAATCGGGGTGGTGTTTGAAGTTTAGAGTCGTTAAGCACATACAGTTTTTAAAAAAAAAGGTTTTTAGATACTATTGGCATTTTCAAATGCCAAAAAATTGTAAAATTTTTTCAAATAGATATGAAAAATTAATCTTTTATTCTTTGAAAAGCAAAATTTACATAAGTTTCCATTGCCCAAAAACTTGTGAAAAATCAGTCTTGGCGGTGTAACCTATATTATCATTAAGAAATTATGGAATGTTCCAGTTTATTAGAACTAAGAGCATCGATTTATGTGTGTGCAGTGTTGAATTCAGGCAGTGACCCGGGGGGGACATCCCCCCCTCTAAGCAATAAAATCTCCCCTGCGGAAAATGTGAGATTTTGTGTTTTGAATGGTCAAAAAGTACAATATGCACCCCTCAACTCTACAATGCCCCCCCCCCCCCCCCGGAACCACAGAAGTCCCTCCCGGAGAAAAGAGTCTGAATTCAACACTGTGTGTGTGCTTGGGGAGTGGGTGGGTAGGTGGGGGAAGAGCTATTACAAAAACACGATAATAGTTTTTTACAGTTATTTTTATACAGGAGCTGGAAAAATCTGACCATGATTACAAAAACACGATATTAATTTCTTGAAAGTTATTTTTACACAGACGCTGAAAAATCTGACCAAGGGTGCCGTAATTACAAAAACACTATATTAATTTGTTGAAAGTTATTTTTACAGTGGCGCTGAAAAAATGTGACAAAAGGCGCTATGATTACAAATACACGATATCAGATTTTTTAGAGTTATTTTTAAACAGGCCCTGGAAAAATCTAACCAAGGGCGCCAGGATCACAAAAACACGATATTAGTTTTTTGAAAGTTATTTTTACAGAGGCGCTGAAAAAAAATCTGACCAAGGGAGCCAGGATTACAAAACACGGTGTTAGTTTTTTGAAAGTTTTTTTTACAGAGGCGCTGAAAAAAATCTGACCATGGGCGCCATAATAACAAAAACACGAACACGATATTAGTTTTTTGAAAGCTATTTTTGCAGAGGCGTTGAAAAAAGTCTGACCAAGGACGCCAGGATTACAAAAACACAATGTTAGTTTTTTTTAAAGTTATTTTTACAAAGGCGCTGAAAAAGTTTGACCAAGGGCGTCATAATAACAAAAACAGGAACACGATATTAGTTTTTTGAAAGTTATTTTTACAGAGGCGCTGAAAAAAATCTGTACCATGGGCGCTATAATAACAAAAACACGAACACGATATTAGTTTTTTGAAAGCTATTTTTGCAGAGGCGTTGAAAAAAATCTGACCAAGGGCGCCTGGATTACAAAAACACGATGTTCCAGGATACCATGTGTAACAATAGCACATCTGATTGTCGATAACTTATGTTATCTCGAAATTGGGTTATCTATGTCTTTGATCCCACACAGTTTGCTTATGCTATACTTTTAAAAATAAAAAGTATTACTTTTTAATTTTCCATATGAAAATCTTTGAATTTTTATGACTTTCAGAATGCAAAACTTTAAATGTGCTTATACAAAAAAAAAAAAAAAAAAAAAAAAAAAAAAAGTGACGTGGGCGCACCGGGCATTTGCCTCGTTGCCCGGTGGGCCAGTACGACCCTGGGAACAGAACTTCCCTTTTGCCAAACAAATTACCATTGCTTCACATATACTCAGATAAAATATCAGGGCATTCTGACCAGTTGTTCTTTTAGGTAGATTTCGTAAGAAATACTACATATTACATTCTCCCCTAAGTTGGAATTCCAGAAAAATTTTTGCAGATCTACACTGATCATGACTCCTAGAACTCAAAACCACCCCCAGTTCAAAACTTTATCTATGCCCCTCTTTTGTGGACTGGACATGGTAACTTCCACAATTCTGCACAAATCTCCTCCAAACTGTTACATAAAATCAAGTGGCACAAAATCTCGGTCAAGTACGTTAATGATAAAATCAAAACAGGGGGGGGGGGGGAAGCTTTTTTGTAAAAACAGAAGACCCCCATAATTTCTTAATTTTGATACATATCGAATCCGTTTCAAGCTCTTACTTCCAGGAAAAGTGCCAAAAATTTATGTATGACTGATTTTTGATTCCATTAAAAATGCCCCCAAGCAACAGGAAATAGGGGTTTCAGAAGAAAAAAATTTATAACTTTGTCAATTCACAAGATATCAAATCTACTTAAATTTATTATAAATCTTAATATTATCTACAACTATTATATTGACACGTTTTTTATAAGACCAACTGTTACAGAAAAATTAAAAAAAATAATCTCTGCTGGCTTTGCCTACAGGCAGAGATATACAGTCCTAACTGCCACATTATAGCAAATAGGTCTTTCTTCTGCTATTCTCAATAAACAGGTGCCTCACGGTCTGCGTCTCTGAAATCTACCTGCACCTGTAGGCTGAGCCGTCATGGATTTTTTCTTTCTTTTTTTACAGCCTTTTGAAAGTGCAACTTTAATTATAATCATCCTGTATAAATAATATCAAACTTCAACATTTCCAACACCCAATTTTGGCATTGCATTTGGATTCTTCAGTAAATTTTAAATTAGTATACCAAACAGGAAGTTATTGTAATGATTTAAAACAGATTTAACATTAGGAGTTCCAAACAGTGTTAAAAATAACAATATACAGCCATGTTCTAACTCAGACGTAAACTATTCTACTCTGATTGTAGCCATTAACTGCAGTTCTGATGTTATATACTTTGATGCAGTGTGCTTTGCACAAGTGCTGTATTATATTTTGTCTTATATTAATCCAGTTTTCATTGTAATAGAATATATTTAATCTAGAATGTTTCTTTAATGCCTATCTGTTAATCTAGTTTTAACACTTTAAATGTATAAAATCCTAAAGTGCTTGGCCGAATGAGTTCCCAATTGGTATCCTAAGGCAATATTTACCAGAGCCTTACAAAAAGGCTCTGGTACAAAAAGGTTGATATATGGTGTCAACATTAAGTGTTAGTATTGAAAGCAGGATTGTAAAAACTAGTTTAAAAAAAAAAAAAAAAACACCAAAACTAGAGTTTTTTTTATTTTTTTTTTAACTCATTGTTGTTGCACCCATTTTGTTTTAAACTCATGCAGTTTAGCTCAACCATCCAAATTTTGAAAATATTCTCTCTACACTGGCAGAAGATGTGTTAGCTGTTAAAAGTTGTTCAATTTTACAAAATATTTTTTATTAAGTTTATTATTTTGGATTTTTCACGATTCAGGTACTGTTACAGTATTTACAAAACTATAGATTCAAAGTAGCATCCTTGGAAAGGTCAACTGTTTTAATAATATCCAACAAGTTTCCTTTGATTGTTGGATACTGATTTTGAATGTCTTTGGATAATAAAATTAACTGCTCATTTGTGCTTAATAAACGCTGCATTCTGGTAACATTTGCCACATTATCTGTAACAACTGATGGGATGGAGCCATAGGCATAGAGTTGTATGGACTTGTGTCCCACTAATAATTTTTAAATCATTTGGTTTAAACAAGAACAACCCTGATTGTCAATTTCAGAAAGAATGGGCCGAGCCTGCAGACTGATATAAAAGTCAAGCCTTAGCCCCACTCATCTCTAATCCCCAACACATAATTACAGTAAGAGAAGTAGAAATCTTCAATTACCGCATTGTGCTTGTATATAATAGACACCACCGATTTCTATTCCGATCTGACTCAGGATTTTTCTTGACATATCCCACAGACATTTCGGGGCTGTGATATTGAGACCGATCCTAAATGGGAAAAAAAAAAATTAAATTCCTGAAAATAAACACAAGAAAATAGAAAAGTAAAATAATTCAGTTTATAGAATATGTGAGGCAATGAAGATATTAAGGACAAACTCAATAAAGGTTGTTTTAAAAACAAACCATAACTTAGAAGACTGTAGTAATTGAAAGTTTACAACTTTGGCACAATTTCAATATGTAGATAATTCGCTAAGCAATTTTAAGTATAGTATTAATTAGCAGACGGTATCACTAATTCAGGGTTCCAAGCTAAACATGTGTGGCAATTTCACTGACTTTCCCTGACCAAATAAAAAAAAAAAATTCCATGACAAAACGGGCATAGACAAAATCTGCTTTAAATAACACAAAATAACAAGCAGCATAAAAAAAACAGAAATTTGTAATGCAATAACAGGGTTTATACTCTTTTCCCAGGAAAAAATTCAAGTACCTTTTAAGAAAATTTCAAAATGAAATTCTATAAAACACTACAATGCAAAAAAACTTCCTCTTTGCCAGTTTCCAAATAAATGCCAAAGAACAAAGTCTAGAAGGTGAAATGTCATGAAAAAGTCTAAAAAATTTAGAAAACTTTTGTCCATATTATAGTTTTTCTGCATTGCATTTGAAAGAATTTCTCGATCTTGAAACTGACAAGAGTGTAGAGATTTTTCAGAGGCGCCATGTAGCGAGATATAACACTTTTCTGAAAAAGAAATTATTTCAAATTCAAATACTCCCCCCCCCCCCCAGACCTTTCTATGACTACTTTGAAATTCTCTGACTTTCCATGTCGCTGGGAACCCTGTAATTGATTGGTACTAGTCAAATTTTTGTAGAATGATTTGCAGCAGAATTAATGGGCAATCCCATTTTTTAAATCCAGGACTGCATTGTACAGATCACTTAGCTGTATAATAATTGCTATTCTATTTATACTACAGAATGCAGCAGTCCACATGAATTTAAAATGTTATAAAATTAGGAGTTTAAAAGAAGAAAAAAACTGGTCTTCCTAATGGGGTGGGGTATAGGCTAAATATTTTCATATTAACTTTTTTTGTTTAAAAACTACTACTTTACATATTAAGATTCTTTTAAAAAAATTATAGGATAATGAAACTCAAACATTAAAATCACACAAGCTTATTAAAAAATGAGAAAAAATAGGGATAGTTATTTTTTATTTAATAAGATACTTTCAGAAATAAATAAAAAAATAATTAGAAATATGCAAAAAGTTAAAAAAAATAATGTTATAACATTACAGATTTCATTAAATTAAAGGATTGAATGGCCTAAAATAAATCAGAATGAGCATTCCATATGACTGTATAGCCCAGTCTTACATATTTGTATCTATTAATTCTACTTGAACACAAAATTTTTTAGCTATTTTGGCAAATGTGAAAACACCTAGATTTGTTTTAACAATTTATGTAACATCATCCTTTTAATTTTCAGAATTCAAAATAGGCTTAGCCAGGGTGTCTATTCCAGATCAGCAACAAAATTTCCCCAACTTTTCCATACGAATAAAAAGAAATTTTGAGGTTTTGAGATTTTATGATGTTACATACAAAAAAAAATTTAAAAGTTGTTAATTTGAGAATGGAGCTCACACGGATTCCAAAGCCCAAACTACAGAATTTCTTTGTTAAACAAATTTTTGCTAGATTTACAAATTGTTGAACATCAAGATATTTATTTCATGATTAATGACTTCTTGATGCTCATATATTTCTTAATGAGAATTTTTTTTTACATGGTAAACATTTTGCAGAAACTTTTAGCATAAAGTTCTACCCATTTTGTCCAATCAGGATGAAATTCTATATCACATCAGTCACAGATTAATAATTTTATTACACATAAATAATTATTCAATAAATTAAGCTAACACATGTCCAGTTTCCAAACAAAGATAAGTAAAAAGACTGGATGACCTAATCAATCCTACAATATTTTTTTTGTACAAAGTTTCAGTGAAGAGACAAAGAATCAGTCTTGAGAATCTTGCACCCATGACTGGAAGAGGGTAGACAAAATTTATTGTAAGAGAGGTTGAAATACTTTTTACAGTACTCATGAAGAGCAAAGATAAATGTTGTCGATGCAGCAATTTGAAATTATTAGTTTTATAATCAGAAAAAAATTTCCAAATATTTTTTCGTAGAAATTTAAAATCCCCTGACTTTCACAGTCATACATTTACTTGACTTTTCCAGGTGGCTAGACACCCTGCTTAGCCCTTTCTTAGGATGTCAAAACATTTTTAACAAATGAGGCTTTCGGATTTTAGTAACATAAATTTGGTTGTCAATAGTTATATCCAAAAAGTGAATACAGAGTGCATAGACGTTTATGGTATTGCAAAATTTTAATGACTGCACAAAAATTCCCAATTCAGCACCCTGAAAATTTTAGCATTTAACACTCCTTGACCTCTATATTCAATAGTAAACTGAATGCTAATTTCAAGCCATCCAATACTTTCTTTGTAATTGTCATCTTTAATCCATTTTTCATTAAAACACACATTAAAAATATATATTAAATTAACCTAATATGAGCAACTGTACATATTTATAAAGCACAAATTCAATATCATTCAGTATATAGAAGTTACGACACACAACACTAAAGAAAAGCAATGATGGCTAATAATTGCCAATGTGCACATGTCCTTTTATACCCCCTTTACACCACCTCCTTTATGGAAGTTGCTAGATAAATTGCTAATGCTTTCCTTGAAGTATATTCAGAATATATTTCTCCTTGCAGCCAGAGAAAATGTTACTTCAACTTCCAACTCCTCACCTGTGTAGTAACGCATGATGGATAACACTGAAATTGTAATCATGCTTTATATTTGTTATTTGTAGTAGAAGTTTCTCAGTTTTAAAATAATTGTATTACTTTAATCAATATAAGCATATTTAAGAACCTGAAATACAAAGGAAAGAATTGTGAGTACAAAAATAAACATTTTCTAAGAACTTTTGAGAGCCTTCTAAAACAGACAGTATAAATAAAGGAGTTCCCAAGGATTTTTAAGGACTGTAAATATTGAATAAAACAAATAAATATTACAATTTATACAAATTAATAAAATTAAGAATTGTGAATACAAATACTTCTTATGAACTTTAGAGACACTTCAAAAACAAACATACAAAATAAAAAAGAGTTCCAAAATACTTTTAAGGATCTTAATATAACCTGTAAATATTGATAAACAAATAAATGTTAAAATTTTAAGCTGCTAAGTCTAAAATACAAAATAATAAAATTAAGAATTATGAGTACAGATAAATACTTTCTATGAAATTTAGAGACAACTCAAAAACAAACATACAAAATAAAAGAGTTCCAAACATTTTTAAGGATCCTAATTCAACCTGTAAATATTGAATAAACAAATAAATGTTACATACAATTTTAAGCCGCTAAGCCTATAATACAAATTAATAAAATAAAGAATTGTGAGTACAAATAAATACATTTTAAGAATGTTTAAGAGACTTCAAAGATACACAAAAAAAAGTTCCAAAATGCTTTTAAGGATCCTGTAACAGTCTGTAAATATTGAATAAACAAATAAATGTTAAAACTGTATCATATTTTATATGTTGCACAAAAGAAAAAAAAACCAACAATTGCAAATTTATATATAAATACTACTTTTATGCAAGGCTGCGGAGTCTGAGTTGGGCCTATTTTGGGGCAAAAGAATCGGAGTCACTAAAAAACAGGCCGACTCCAGATTGTTTTTTAGACAGTTTGAAGTAAAATTAATATGTAATTTGAAATTATGAATTAACTGAATTATTATTAATATAAATATTAATATAAATTAATATAAATATTATTATTAAATAACTGAATTATTATTTTTATATTTGGACTATATATACAAGGAAACTCAGGTTAAACAGGCCTAATATACTGTCCAGTGTACAGCATATTTGAAAACTTTTGAATTGAAATCTGTAGTTTATATTTAGTATATAGTCCTTTCTCTAGGTTTTTTTGGGGTTTGCAAAACCCGGGGTAATGCGAAAATTGGGATTTTTCCCCTTTTTTTCTTGTTTTCCTCAGATTTTTCATGTCTGTTGGACCAGAACTCCCCCCCCACCCTCCCCAAGAAAAAAAAAGTGAAATTGTATTTTTTTTCCCCCTGAGTCTGCAGTACTTAAAACAATGATGAAATAGTGAAATTTCTGTTATCTTTCTTCTTTTGATATTCAGGTCTTGCAGACCCGAAAGAAAGCCAAAATTATCAAATTAATGAAGGAAATATAAAATTTTCATCTTTATTTTTCTTGCATTCTCTCAGAATTTTTCGGGTTCTGGAGACGCCAAATGATGCTTAAATTGTAAAATTTTTGTCTCCTCTTTTTTGGGTCTGCAGGAAGGAATAGATATAAAACCAAAATTAAACATCCTTTCACCCATATTTTGGTATAATATATGTTTGATTTGGCATAAAATATTTTGGTTATCGTCGTAAAATGATATACCAACATATTATATGTTTGGATTCATCTGATAGATCTTTGTGTGTGTTGTTCAAAGTAAATTTTGAAGATTTATTAGATTTCAACTGTTGTTTCTATCTAATAGCTTCAAGTTTAACTTTTCGATTGCAATTTACATGCGTATAAATATTTTACATGCAGTTTTTGCAGAGTTTTGACATAATTAAATTTTACCATGTATAAAATTTAAGGCATATTGTGTTTTTGTGTGAGTGCATGTGCATAGAGTATCTGAGAGGAGGAGGGGGATGTTCAAAATATTTTCAGTCTTGACCAGAGCCAATTAATGTAGGGGCAAAGTTCCACAGACATTTTATAAGAATGTTTTTGCCTTATTTAAAAAAAAAATCTGCATTTAAAAAAAGGTGAAACTTTTTATACTAAAATACTGTAGGAAGTTTGCCGCTGCAGTAAATGAGTCCTTTTCTTGACTACCTATCACAGCTTACACCCATAATTCATCCAAAAAAATGAAACGTGAAAAAAAAATTATCGGTTTATATGTACATTATATGCTTCAAGGTCAAACAAGAATGTAACAGCAGGTTGCAGTGTTGCCAGTTGAGGTTTTTTTTTAAAATTCAGATTGCTTGATTGCTGCCACTTTTCTTAAATAGTAATATTTCCTTTATTTAATGACATTTAATAAAGAGACTATTACTGTTTCAAAACAAATGACAGCAATGAAGCAATCTGAATAATAGGAATCAACAGGAAAACTAGTACTTTAGCCATCCCGGAGTTGGAGTCTGTTCCTTTAAAATTTCAGGAGTCAGAGTCGGTCATTTTCCCCACCAACTCCGCAGCCCTGCTTTTAAGACAATGTATTGTTTTCAAAGATTTAATAAATTTTCTTGAAAAGACATTTTACCTATACCCCCCCCCCCCCCCTACACACAGCAAAATTAGTTTAATTTGTGAATTGAAATAAAAATATATTATTTTGATTAATTAGGAAATTAGATATCCATGATATAAAACACATTACAATTATGCTATAATTTCAAAGAAATTTATATTTACATTCCTTTTTTGGTAATTTTCCATTTTCCTCTTTCTTAACTTGTTTTGGTGACAAATCAAATGGATCCTGCAAAAGATAATTTTAAAAATTAAGATACATGAAATGAAAGTAAGAGTTTATTGAATTACTGAAAATTAATTTTTACAAATAAAAAAAGTGGGGAAAAAATTACAGTTTCAATCGGTAAGATTGCAAAAGGAGAAATAAATGATTTCTGATAGTGAAAAAACTAGAAAATAGAGTTGTAAATTAGCTCATTGGTAGATTTAACTTGAATGGCACAAACAAGGGTCTGTCCACTGTTTTTGTGAAATTATGAACACTTTTTTTTAATTTGTAAAAAAATTGTACATACACAAAACAATTTCCTTATTTACGGAAATATGATCCAACCCCAACAAAATATACCTGTTAATTACTAGCTAATGGAATTAACATCTAATACTTAAATGGCAGAATTTTCCAGTATGAATTAAATTTCTGGGTAACCCAATATAACAACCTCTTCTGAGTTGCACACAATTCTGAAAAGTGTCCTTTACCTTACAAAACCTAGAGGACAAATATTTTCAAGATTGAAAGAATCATTCATAAAAACAAAGTATTTATTGCTGCCACTGACTTTTGGAAATATTCAAAGTAGTTTTTAGGATTCTAATTCTCAATTAAACATTTTAATCAGCATAATTGAATTTATACAACCAAGAGTAACAAAATATTAATGCTGTTAATTCATAATGTTTGTATGTGAAACATGTTTGTTGAACAAGGAAATGTTTACTTGAGAACTGATAGCATCTAGAAAACTTATATTCTGGGTTTAGAAAACTGAACAATACATTATAAAAACTACTCTCAAACATTTCAAAAATCAGTGACAGTTAAATTGTTTTTATAAATCATTCTTTAAATATCAAAAATATGTGTTTCCAGGTTTCTAAAGATAAAATGCACTTTTCAGAATCATGGGAAGAATCTGAAGATGTTATTGTATATATTAGTTTGAGGTTATGTTGTATTTTCCTCTAAATTAAGAAACATCTGTTATTTTACTGTTTAGTCATAATTTTATTAATTTGAAATTATCATCAAATTCAGGTTCCCTTCACCTTTATTTCGCAATTGCATCTAACCACTAGCCAAGTTTTTGCTTATTTTTAACCATATTATTTATGCAGATAAGTTCTATATAAGTTCTTTGGTGACTTCAATTGTTTGTGACAAGTCAGATTTCATACTAAAAGTTTGAAGTTGTGAAAGATTCAATTTGGAGACAAATTTTTGTGGATACTGTTTTGAGATGAAAATTTTTTGAAGGATCCTGTATTAAGAGGAAAAAAGTTTGTGAAGGGTCCTTTCAACTCTGAGCATCCTGCATTTTCATAAAAATGTTTATAAAATTAATAATAATTAAAATTTTCTTTCTCTGTTTCTAAAATGCACTTAATATCTCAGATTTTACATATATTTAAAAATACAATTATGTTAAAAATATTTGTCTACAGCCGATTTAAGTTGTTTTTAGGAAACAGGAAAACTGCTTAGAGGGTTGAAAACACCAAATTTTTACTAAACATATCCTTGCAAATGGACATGCTGTGCCAAACCAATCTCATGGATACGTAACTGAAATATCAAAGCGAATCAACAAGATCAGCAGATTTGCAAAATCAGTTAAAAAGCAAATGGTTAGAAAATGTAGGATAAGTAAAGTTAAAAAAAAAAGGATTTAAATATGAAATTCCTGCAACACATAATTTTGAAGAAATAATAATTAAAAAAAAAAAAAACACTTGAAATCTTGTTATTTGAAGTACTCAGGGCCATGGGCCAAACACCTGCTGCTCTTCAATGCGTGAAACTTACTGAATTGTATACAGAGGTGCCAAGTTTCAATGAAAGTTATTAGTAACCAGAGCTGTAGCTTTTGTGCACAACGCGAGATATTATACGAGATGCGAGTCGTGCAAACATATATACAAACAGCTATATTCAAGGTTATATCATAACATTTTGTACACATTACTGTTAAATAATTATTTTTAAAAATAAATATTCATTAACTAATTGAAAAATAAATATAAAAATGATTTGTAAATAACATAAAATACATATATTCTTAAACACTTAAAATTAAACTTACTTGGTCTATCTTTTTTTTTCCTTGTGTGATTTAGAGAAAAACATCAGAAAATGTATAACACCTCCAATATTTATAAAATATATATTTTAATTTCTTGAAATTCTTAAATTATTTTTTTTATGGTAGACATGCTTCCACATACAAGTTTCTTTAAAATAGTCAAACATATAATAATGCAGCATGATCACTTTGCAAGAATGAAGCATTTTTTATATCAATAAACATTATTCAAGATTTTTACTTAAATTTATGTAGATTAAATGTTATTTGCATATTTAAAAATGAGATATCTAGACATTAATACATATTAAAAACTATTGAGTAACATAACTTGATTAAAAATAAATTGTAAAAAAACTTTGGAAAATAATTGAATTTACACTTAATATTTAAATTATTGGGCAGCATTTGAAGTCGATGGTTGGGGATCAGTGTTTTCTTTTTTGTTTGAACATATGTTTGCCCAAGTTGATTTTTTTGCAGCTTTTAACACCTCATTTGAGAATTTGTGCTCATAGCATTTTGCACTTGAGTTAAAATATTTCTGCTTTTCTACGAGCAGAGATGTTCGTGTTTCTGTTCCTAGAGTGGGGCGGAAATCAGTTTGATTTTTCCGAACTAAACTAAAAACCCTCTCTGAAGTAGCATTGCTGTGTGGCACAAGCAATAATGCCAGAATTAGTTTTAGGAGAGCTATATATTTTTTAGCTCCATTTGCATCAGTAATACGAGAGATTTCGTGCCATATAGTATCTGCACTGTTATTCACCAAATCAAATTCTTCAAAATTTTCAAACTGATACAAACTAAATTCTATGTCTAATTTAGTTTTTTCGTTATCCGATAACACATGAGGAAATTTTGCAGCTATAAATTCTACAGAAGAGTACGTAATTTTTTTCCTAAGAGAAACATCTGCAATTGCTGCATGTTGCACAAATGGATCAGATACAGGCAATTTCTGTTTCACATAGTCTACACTATTTAGATAAAATTGTCTTACATCTTTATAAAACTGTTCAATTTCATCTGCAGAAATATTTTTTTAGTAAGACTTTGTTTCTGCGCCAATTACAAGGTCATTGTTTGCCTTTTGATTCTTTCTTTTAGAACAGTCAAGGCTTATGAGGGAGTTGGGACTATCATCTACAGCAGAGGGTTGAATAAATCTTACAATAAGCCCCATTAATAACTCATTAACTGTCTTGCTTAACTTATGTATCAGAGGTTTTTCTTGCTGCAGAAATACATTTACAGACACAAACAATGGCAATACACTTTTTAAAAATAACAAATACGCCTTTGTAACTGGATTTTTTATGCTTGTTTTTATTTCCAGATACTTGGAATGTTTGATATTATTTTTTTCCTCACAAAAATACTCAGTTAGTGGGTCCCACTGCTCCAGAATTCTTTGTATACTTTCAAACAATGATAACCACCTGGTTGAAACATATTTTAGTATTTTATGATGTTTCATGCCATATATATCCTGGCACAGCTGGAAAGCATGCTGCCTTTTGGAGCTTTTTTGCAGGAAATAATAAATATTTACCAAAAACTCCTCAACATCAAATTTTTGTAATGCTGAACAACCTTTTTTTGCCGCTAGATTTAATAGGTGGCAAACACAACCCTCAAAATTTATATTAGGTTGAACATTTTTAATATATGAAATTACACCCTTTTGTGCCCCGTCATTGTTTTGGCATTGTCTGATGCAAATGCCACACAGTTTTGCCACAGAATTTCTTTTTTCTCAAACTCTTCATTTATTATGTTGAAAATGCCTTCACCTGTGTTGTCAGTACACGCCAAAATGGACAGTATCATGTGAATAATCTTACCTTGAGTTTCACAAAAATATGTCACAACAATGGGATAAAGTTTTCTATCGTTTTTATCGTTGCTGCCATCTGTTGCGAGTGCATAGGGCCTTGATTTTAAATTTCTAATTAAATCATCTCGCGTTGACGATGAGAGGCATTTCAACAAGGCTGTTGTTTTTGTGCGGCCACAACCATATTTCACTGCTATTTTTGAGTCGGGGAACATTTTTCGAAAGAGCGGCCCAGCATGATCGGAACATGATATCGGCAAATTATGTTCAGATATAAAATTTGTGAATAAAAGTTCTGCTTTTATCAATGAAGTCTCATCATCAGGAGTGTTTAGGTACGAAGGCATTTTTTTTTTTAATTCCCGAGCTTCTGCATTCTTTTTATGTACAGTAGCTATTATGTCTTCGACAATCATCTCTTCCTCCGTGAGAAATTGTAATATCTCTAGAGCAAACAGTACAAAAAACGTACTCTTGCGATAAAGGCGATTCTATCAAACAAGGCCACTCTTTGGTGTATTGCTGGCGATATTTTTGAGTCTTTTTCAATTTTTTTATGGCATTTCCAACTTTTTCAATAGGGTTTCTTTTGGCATCTGATTGTTCAGTAATCTCTTCCATATTTTTTTCCGGATCCAATTGTTTCAGACATCTTTCACTTTCACTGTTATTGTTACGATCTGAAAGCTTCACACAATTTTCGGAATTTTTATCCCGAGTCTGCTTTAGCCATTTATCCATATCAAACTAGGCTTGAAAAAATAACATTACGTACGCAAATTTAAATAGAGAAAACACACTTTACAATCGCACATTAAGGAGAAAGCAAACAAGTGCAGCAAACACGCTAGCAGGCAGTCCACGATTGAATCAGCATGCGGAAGTTTAGCTGTATTACTGCTTCAAGAGTCAGTGAACGCAACAGCGAGATGCAGCGAAGTAGTTGCGGTGTAATTCTTGGAACGGAATTTTAAAAAAACAGCATTTTATACCTTTTAAAATAGACGTAAGTGAATAATTTAATTAGTTTGGAATATTATTTAAAACGCACCCGGGGAAAACTAATTCTGCCGAATTTTAAAAGCAGCTGCTCGTGCACGTATAGCGCAAGCAGCACTGACGTCATTCTCGCAACCAATGAGCGATGCCGTTACTGGCAAGAGTTAGGAAGTAACACGTTTATATGTTTATAGTTGATTACGGAAGAACGGAAGTCTGAAAATGAAAGAACAGTCGCAAACTAGCTTCTGTTATGGAAAATTGTCGTAATTTTTGTATGAATATCGTTTGGAATGTCTTTTTAAAAAATTTAACAGGGAAAAAAAAAAAAAAAACTTGAAGCAAAGGAATAATCCGTAATTTTTAATCGATGTCCGTAACACCGTAATTTTGCTGCGAATCCGTAATAGTTACGGACAATTCGTAACACTTGGCACCTCTGTGTATATTGCAGAGTCATTCCATGTCAAATCAACACACCTATTTTACCTCACCATCTCAGATTTTAATGAACTGTGGTACATAGTTACCGTAAAATACCGTTAATCCGCCCCCCTAAACGCGATGAAAAATCGTAAAATAATCAGGGGGGGCGCTTACATGGTATTAAAATTGTTGTATATGATATTTATCGGTGGTGGTGGCGGAGATGCTAATGGCCGATCGTCGCAGAGTATGCATTATTTTAATAAAGTGACAAAAGAAAAACATTTTGAATTAAAAAAATTATATACAAAATAGAAAAACAGTATAACTTCACGATTAATTGCAATTTCAGATTATAGAAAATTCTGGATTTCAGAAGCTTTGAAACTGGAATGCATTTAGATAAATAATAGCACTAATATCTGTCATTAATATGGTAACAGAAAAATAAAAGGAACTTAATAATTTAAAATAATTAAAAAACACTGGGAAATTGCAGTTGAAAATATCCTGAAGTAATTTCAAGAACTAGTAACATTTTATGTGGTGTCGCCATCTGTTGTAAGTTAGGGAGATTAAATAACCATTTTTTTTATCATGATTACATATCTATAAATGCTAAATAAATAATACAAATCACAAAAGTTGAGAACATATAGAACGAATTGGTAGTGTTGCCAGATTATTAAAACAAAAAACATTACTACCACAAAGATAGAGAATGTGCATGTGACGTCACGAAGCCGGAAAGAACGAACGGTAGGCAAAACATACGCATGCCTACTGTATAGTTAGCTGTGTTATGTGCTTATTATTCATATTTTTAAAATTAATTATTCATATAATTTTGCCTTTCTTAATTGCAGCGGATAGCCCAAGGTAGGTCCTGATGCACTTGAGGCTCGGATTTTAATTTTTTGAGACCCCAGCCCCCTGGGGCCCCTTTAAGATTTTTGCCCTAAATTGTTAATAATTTACCCAATTTTTATCCGATCCTCATCGTTTTTGAGGCCTTTTTTCCGTTTAGCTTTCACCCCCATTTCTACGTTCTAGTTACGATCCTGGCCCCCTAGGGCCTGGTACGGGGCCCGTTGAAGTTACTGTTTCCTAAACTGATAATTACTTGCCCGCTTTTAATCCAATTTTCTTAGTTTTTGGGGCCTTTTCTTCATTTAGTTATTTCCCCATTGCTACTTTCTAATTAGGACCCTTCATCTTAGGGCCCTGCTCAAAACTATCGGCTGGCCCCTTTTTGGGCCCCCTAAAAATCGTCCGATTCACTAACTTTTTTTTTCTAACAACTTAGAACTTCCAGCTACTACATGAACAAAAATCGGTGAAGATCCGGGCCCCCTGGCCCCTTGAAGTTTTTGTTCCCTAAATTGTTAATACCTTGTCCCCTTTTAATTCGATCTTCGTTTTTGGGGGCGTTTTCTCCATTTAGTTATTTCCCCATTTCTACATTCCAGGTAGGACCGTTCATCTTAGGGCCCTGCTCAAAACTATCAGCGGCCCCTTTTGGGCCCCCTACTATAGCTCCCTTAAAAATCGTCCAATTCGCTAGCTTTTTTTTCTAATAACTTCTTAGCATTTCCAGCTACTACATGAATGACCAAAAATTTCTCGGACAAGATCCGGGCCCCTGGGCCCCTTACGTTACCCATAACTTCTTAATTATGATACGTATCGAATCCGTTTAAAGTTATTATTATTTCTAGGAAAAGGACCGAAAATTTATATATGACAGATTTTTTATATAATTAAAAATGGCCTCAAATGGTTGGGGGAGGGGGGAGAATAGGAGTTTAAGAAGAAAAAAATTGATAAGTTTGTTAATTCACAAGTTATCAAATCCGCTAATTTATTACAAATCCTCTTAATATTATCTACAACTTTTATATTGACAAGTTTTTTTTATAAAGCCAACCCTTACAGAAAAAAAATCTGTGTGCTCCGCCTACAGACACAGGTAGATTTCGAAGTGAGCGGTCCCAACTGCCGCATCATGGCAAAAAGTCATTTCTTCTGCAATCCCAATAAATAGGCTGCCCACGGTCTGCATCTTCGAAATTTACCTGTGCCTGTAGGCCAAGCTGTCAAGGATATTTTTTTAAATATTAATCTTCTTTTTCGGCATCAACTTACGTTTACTCACCACAGCCGTAAATTAGAAATCGCGTTACTGTTAAAGATAAGGGGTTAAGTTTAGAAAGAGGGGAGGGGGATTTCATTCGTAAATTAAATATCGCGTTAATGTTAAAGGAAATTCGTTAAATTTACAGGGGTGCATATTCCATCGCCTGGGGACTTATTTTTTTTATTGTGTTCTAAGGGCTCGATTTCAACAGGGTTTGGTTCATTCGACTCGATATTGAAAACTTGAGTTTTTTTTTCTTTCTTTTTTTTTTTTATTTATTATCACGGGCGCTAGTCAGTTCGTTATTAATAAATGTTTGGTTCGATTTTGAGTAACTGGATATCATCTTTTGTTACAAAATGTTATTTTTCACGAAAATATAACAAATTTCAGAAAAATAAATTTTATTTTTCACAAAATGCCCCCCCCCCACATAAAAAAACTGCATCGACACCTGATTAAATGCTTTTTAAATGGTAAGGTTTTTTTTAAAAACATGGCATCTATTTTTTTTATGATTAAATTATGTATTTCTCTTTTACAAAAAAAAAAAAAAAAAAAAAAAAAAAGTAAAATGTTTCATATAAGTCAATTTTTTGTTTTGTCCTGTTTTTATACATATTATTAGAATAGTAAAAATATTTTTTTAAAACCTAAGGAGTGTTTATTTAGTATAAAAATTATTTCAGCTAATAAAACCGAATTCTGACAAAACTTATGCTTCAGTTTCATAGATTTCCTTGTCATAATACTACATGTTAAAATTATATAAAAGTATTTCAGAAATTAAGCAGTTTTGATTTGAAAACACTCACAGGTATCATTTTAATCTGAATATAACGAAATTTGTAAACATTTTCCGATTGGCTCAAACAATAAAAAGTTACCATACGAACAAGAACAACTTGAACTACAAGTAGAAAAAAAGTAAATAAAACATTAACTTTACGACATAATTAAAACACTAAAATCTTTCTCCTACCAGCTACAACAAGTTGAAACGTTTCTTGAGCTCTTGAATTCTTCCCTGGAAACTTTTTTAAATAAGTTTCAATATCTGATGAAGCAACCGATGGCCAAAAAGTCATATCTGCTTTCCAATCTGCATCCACAATAATATACGGATCATCTAAAATAATAACGCTATTATTCGGTTTGACAAATCTAAGCTTTGTTAAATAATCTTGATTAGCAACAGAATCTAAGTTCTGTGCCTAATCTGATAAAAGAAAATTTGTTTTTGAATAAATATGATCCATAATTGAATGCAAAAATTTCGCTTTCTCATACGAAACCGTAGGAAATAGCGCATTGAGAGGGAAATGTTTTGCCTACCGAAGAGGCGTGGTCTAGTGAGGAACCAGTTTGTTGACAAACATGCACATTCTCTATAGCATAAATTACGCTACAAATTCGATTGTGTATCGACAAATCGATTGATCTGATCTATCAATCGATATATTTTTTTTGTGATTGGTTTTCATAATAATGTTAAATACAACTATAAATTCTTTAATAAAATAAATAGATTCTCTTTTAATCAAAATATTTTCCACACAGTATCAAATACACATTTCTTTAACTTATTTCATGAGAAACTTTCACTATCGATATTTTTATTACCTTCATATCACCATGGAAATAAATTTACAGCAAAACTATTGTTTGGTTATATTGCTTTATCAGATCGACAATGTGTTTGCACATGTTTGAGATATATCAAAGAATCGTCACGCCTTTCTGATACGTCGGGGAAAAAAAACTCAGGAGATAAAGTTTTTGGTGTTGATCTTGACGTGCCGGCAAAATTTCTTTTGGGGGAGGGCGCTTTCTCGGGATTTTTGAATTTTCCAATTTGTTTATAAAGTGGGAGGGGGGCGCTTAATCGGGAAGGGCGGATTAACGGTATTTTACGGTAGTATTTATATAGACTAAGAAAAAGACCAAATGTTTTTGAAAAATATCCTTTCTTTTTAAATATGGCTACATAAACTTCTCAAAAATTGTCAAAAAAATGCTAGTTTGCTAGATTTTAAAATTGTCATAAAATCTTTTCTAATTAAGAGAGGAAGATAAAAAAAGCAGCATTTTTAACGTTAATATGATATGCATCATAATAAAATTTGTAAACAAACAAAAAATTTCCAAATTTTAATATTTAAATTGTGAAAAAGTTAAAAAAAATTAAATAGAAAATTGGAAACTATTGTACAATAATACAACCTAAGTTTAAAAATGGGACAACAGTGGGTTCATAAAGAATTTTTTTTTTTTTTTAAAGCATTTTTCATCAATTTCAAGTATGATACAATAATCCATAAAAATTTGACTTTATTACAATATGCAACAGGATAAATTTTGTAAAAAAGAATAAAAATTCAAATCGAAAAAAAATATGTATATTTAATTTTTTTTTTTAAGTTATAAAAGTAAAATGGGACAATAGTAGGACAGGAAAAATGTAAAATGAGACAACAATGGGTTCATAGAAAAAATATTTTTTAAGTAAGGCATTTTTCATCAATTTCAAGTATGATACAAATACAACAATCCATAAAAAGTTGACTTTAATATGATATGCAACAGAATATAATTTGTTTAGAAGAACAAACAAATTTCAAAATTTTAATTGTGATTTTTTTTCTCCCTCCCCCCTAAACAATTATAGAAAATACATTCTATTAATGTGAAATTTCAAAAAATATATAGAAAATAGGTTGTATTATTGTAAAATGGTTTCCAAAATTTGAAAATGGGACAACGATGGGTTCATAGGGAAAATAATAATAAAAAAAAAAACTTTTTTCATCAATTTCAAGTATGATACAATAATCCATAAAAATTTTAATTTTATTTGTAAAATTTGTATAAAATTGGAAACTATTTTACAATAATACAACCTAAGTGTGAAAATGGGACAACAATGGTTTCATAAAGAAATTTTTTTTTAAAAAAAGGCATTGCAGATTTTTTTTTTTTTTTTTTTTTTTTAATTATAGAAGTAAAAAGGGACAATAGCAGAACAGGGAGAATGTAAAATGGGACAACAATGGGTTCATAGAAAAAATTATTTTTTAAGTAAGGTATTTTTCACCAATTTCAAGCATGATACAAATACATCCATAAAAAGTTGACATTAATATGATATGTAACAGAATATAATTTGTTAAGGAAAAAAAAAGAATTTCAACTGAGATTTTTTTCTCCGAAACAATTACAGAAAATACTATTAATGTAAAATTTCAAAAAAGAAAATGGGTTGTATTGTAAAATAGTTTCCAAAATTTGAAAATGGAACAACAATGGGTTCATAGGGAAAATAATTTTTTTTTAAAAAGCATTTTTCATCAGTTTGAAGTATGACACAATACAATACGATGCACTACAATAGTTACAATATAAACTTTGTACAAAATTGCCAAATTCTTTATAAAGTAACATAAGACCTTACCAATACATGTCCTTTAACACTTCTTGCTATTGAATTTAATAGGATAATGACTTCTTGGTTTACAAAATGTCATTTTGTGATAAAACATATATTCTCCCAGTTAGTGTCAAAGGATCAACTGAACATAAAACATCCATGAGAAGTATCCATACCACACATGGCTTGCTAGGATAAGAAAATTATAGAGATGGACAAGACTTCAATCATTATATCACTGCTCTATATGACAACCATTCGTTGCTTCCTTACATCATAGATAATGATAAAGAACATGATGAATTTAAGGTTACATTTTTGCATCCACATGGGTTATCTCATTTTCTTATCCTAGCAAGCCAGATGTGCTATGGATACCTCTCATGGATGTTTGTGTTCAATTGATCCTCTGACACACTGGGAGAATATGTTTTATTATAAAATGACATTTTGAAAACCAACAAGTCCAATTAAATTCAATAGCAAGAAGTGTTAGAGGACATATATTGGTAAGGTCTTATGTTACTTTATAAAGAATTTGACAATTTTGTACAAAGTTTATATTGGAACTATTGTAGTGCATCATATTGTATTGTATCCTACTTCAAATTGATGAAAAATGCTTTTATTTTAAAATTATTTGCCCTATGAACCCATTGTTGTTCCATTTTTAAATTTTGGAAACTATTTTACAATACAACCCATTTTCTATAATTTTTTGAAATTTTACATTAATAGAATGTATTTTCTGCAATTGTTTGGAGGAAGGGGGGGCGGGGGATCACAATTAAAATTTTAAAATTTGTTTGTTCTTAATAAATTATATTCTGTTGCATATCATATCAAAGTCAAATTTTTATGGATTGTTGTATTTGTATCATACTTGAAATTCATGTAAAATGCCTTTCTTACATAATTATTTTTTCTATGAACCCATTGTTGTCCCATTTTACATTCTCCTTGTCCTACTATTTGACAATTTGAATATTTTATTTTACACAACAATATGTCTCTGCAGGCACCATCTGCGCAGACACTACAACAGCGCCATCTGCTTGATTGCGGTCAACCTATATCCAATGCTATCAGTGTCTTGCACGTTCTCGTTCACCTGCTGTGTCGTCTTTTGCCCATAGTCGTTCAACGCTTCATCCGTATGCAAAGCCCTGATTTTTTCATGGAGGGCTTTTTGAAGCTTATAAAGCGGTATGACAAATGTCTCAATGCACTTGGTACTTATGTGGAAAAATAAAGATGTTTTATCTTTAATGTCTCATTACATTTTTTGTCTTTCATACACACCTCTGTCCACAGTCGCCAGGGGAAACTTATTTTCCGACTGCGACTCATATATTATTAAGATATTAAACAGTCAATGTTAAAGAATAACTATTTATTTAGAATAAAAAATAAATAACAAAATTATATGTATTTTATTACTATTTATTTTAGAAACTTTGTAAAAGCAGAATCCTACTGTACATGCAAATATGGATCAAACAGCTTTTGAAATATTTATAAACAGTAAATTCTTGCTAAATAAGACAGTAAAATAATTTCTAATAAACACTCTGTATAAATATTGGGTTGAGAATTAATTCACATGTTTTTTCTGTCATTTTTGTCCTAATTTAAAAATGCACACAGGAAAAAAAAAAACATTTGCAAATTGTTTTATACAGAGTTGCCAGAGGGTGGGTGGGGGGAGGGGGGGGGAATCAGGAGACTTTTTCAATGATTTTTTTTTAATGTAAAACATAAAAGAATAATTCAATTCTTTTAAAATAATGTTATAACATATGTACTTAATAAATTACAAAATACTGTATAATTAAAAGCATAAAATATGTTTTATAAATACCATGAATGGATTTTGCCTTCTAATAAAAATGTACAATTATGACAGTTATGAGTGATAATTCTTTATTAATAAAGAAATTATTAATAAAATTATGCATGATGATTGCATTAAAAAAATACAGTTTTCAACAGTTACAATTTGTCTAAATTTTGCATTTAAGAATGAAAATTGAAAAAGAGAGAATATTTACGCACAATAAATATTTTTTTTAGAATATTTGAATGTAAAATAAGAATGAGAAAAAAAAAGTGTTTAAAAATCAGAACAAATGTCAAAAATAAGGAGAGTTGGCAAATCTGTTTTGCATTATTTAAAAGCACATTTATTGTTCGACAAGTTGTTGTTGTACAAGACATTTTGATTTCAATGTTATTGATTATTGTGTATTTTAAAATTATTAAAATATAATGTCAAGTAGACCAAAAACTGAGCTTTTCTGAAACCGTTTCAATTTTGCATTCTCCATACTCTCTAGTCATGACAACATCAGATTTCCACCTGGTTAATCAGTAATTGTGTAGAATGAGGGCTTGGTTGGAAGAGACAAAATTGTAAGATTTTTATCACTTAGGAACCAAAAACTTATTTAATGATGGGAGGAAGTCTTAAACAACAGAGAATATATTATGGAATAATTTGTTGTAATACTTTTGTTTAAAGCATATTTGATAATAAAAAGATCATGAATTATTTCTCAACCCAATAGAATGTATTTGTTAATTATTAACCAAGACTTACTTCCATGGTTTTCGTAGTTTTCCTTTCAATTATTGTTTCCCAAGCTTAAAGAAAATTTCAGGCAGGCAAGATGACAGATTCCTTATATATAGAGAAAATTATAAATCTGGTTTGACTAAGACTTGGTTACCAACTTCCTTCCATTTCAAATACCAGGATTCTCTGGCACAGGAAATGAAACATTGGCATTCTAAATTGAGGACATTTTCTCTCTCTTTGATGTAACGGAAATAGAAGCATATGCAGTTCTTTTCTGAAAGGAACTGCTACAGTCCTTTCTTTTCTGAAAGGACTGTATGTTCAAGAGATTATGTTGCAATAGGCTATCTGAAAAGAAGAAAAAATACAATCTTGATTTTATGACTTACTTTTTATTTCTTAATTTAGTTATTTAAAAGTCAGACATATTTCTTTTAAATGCTAAAAAGTGTAAACTAAAACCATACTATACAGTAAAATAACTTTTCTTTATTAGATCCTTGTCATGTTTCAGCTTACTCCGAGCCATTATAAAAAACAAATGTGAATATTCTATAATGGCACAGTCTTTGAAGTTATTTAAAATGCTATCATTTAATTTCCATGAACTTTTTTCTTTTTTTAATTATGCACATCATTGACTATTTTTACTTGGTTGTTTATTTTCATATATGTATCCATGGAGTAGCTCAAGCCACAATGAATCAGAAATCCACAAAACACCTGGTTCCAAGCTCTGTGGATTTGAAAGAGTCTACTGTACTTCAAAATGGGAAAAAAGAAAAATCCTATTTACCTTTTTATTTCAATTTTTAAGCTGGCACCACACATAGCACTGCCCAAGATAATTGTTTTTCCCCATTTATTATTAAATAAACAAAATATCATTTTAAATCATCATACCTCCGGCCGGAGTCCCCGCTGCCTTCGGCACCAGATAATCCCTTAATTTGCACATCGAATAGTATACACCTGAAACTGAACAAACCCCCGGCTCAGGTCCCCGCTGCCTCCGGCACCGTATAGGGTCATTCCATGTCAGTTCAGGCAGGCTTGTAACCCACCATCACAGATTTTAATGAAACTGTGTGTGTTTGATTTTACTATTAAGATATGATCACCAGTATTTTTTTTTACTCCTTGGTGAAATAGTTTCTGAGAAAAAAATGATCAAATTTTGAAAAACTGACGTCAGTTGGCATTCTTGACTGCTCGGTTTTCAAATGTAGCATGTCATAAATATAATCATATTTCAATATCTATTCTACAAATCATCTTCAAATAATTTATGCATAATAAATAGGGTACGCAGCTTATAAAAAAAAATACTGTTACGAATGGCGGATCTAGGGGGGGGGGGGGGGGGCGATCGCCCCCCTTGAGCTAAAAAAGGGTCGGCAAACCGACATTAGAGGCCTTCACGGAAAAAGGCTTCTGGCGAAGCCCGGCCCGGCCCGCGGGTCCGGCTGGGACTGGTATTCTTTCCTTATGGGTCAGGCTGGGACCAGGACTTGCTTTTTCTGGATATTGGGACCAGACCAGACTTTTTTTTTCGGGTCAAGCCTGGCTCGACCCTTCATTCTTTCTAGAGGTCTGCACAGGTCGAAATTTTCAGGCCTGGAACCGGCATAAAAGCGTAAATTTTGACCAATGGCATATCACACACCCCCCCCCCCCTCCCACACACACACACACACACACTCCTTGCGCTAATAAAAGGTCTGCAAACCGACATCAGAGGTCTGTGCGGGAAAGGTTCTCGTCCAAAGAAAAATCTCGAGCCAATTTTCATTCACGAAACTCTGATCTTACCTGTTCTCCACTCTTTCCTAGCCGGGTATTCCTTTTTTCTATAGACAAGAGCCGGGACGGGTTAGACTTGTTTTTTTCCGGTATGAGTTTGGCATGCAATCCATTCTTCCTGGAGATCTGCAAGAGCCGAAATTTCCAGACCCGGGTCCGACCCGGTATAAAAGCTAAAAGTTCGGCCCATGTCTGACTCAACCCGTATGAAAACCATTATTGGCTCGTGCATACCTCTAACTTCTTCCCCCTGAGCCTATGTTCGGTGACATTGTATAATTTCTTCTATCTTTACAAGAACAAAGTATAGGATTGGTTAAATATTTCAACGTATTTCTACATTTTAGGAGGTCCTGAACACGAATTGACTGTTCTTAGAAAAATATCTATGTGTCTGTCTGTCTATATATATGTGACACAAATTTTGTGGGCGCTCTAGCTCAAGCACTAATGTGTGGAATTTAATGAAAATTCATATTCAGTTAGACCTTGACATAAATTGGTGCTGATGAGGTTTTGGTTTAAATTACTCGACTGGTGCTGCTGCTATGCTGAATTTTTCGCGATTTCTGCGATAGCTATATCTCAAGAATTAACGCACAGAATTTTGTTAAACTTTAGATTATGTTTGACCTTGGCATAAATAGATCTTTATTATAATTGGGAATATACTGCCCAACAGATGTCGCTACTAATGATCTGTTTTTTATGATTTCCGCGTTAGATATATATCTCAAGAACGAATAGATTGTCATTTAATTTTTATTGCAGACGATTTCATTTATACAGAAGAAAGTTTTGTGATAGCCACAACATACTAGTATTTATTTGTTTTCGTAAAAATTGTAGTGATGTTGTGCATTTTTTTAGCATAATTTTAAGAAATGTAATTTGGTTTAAGAAATCAAACAGATATATTTTTAACTATTCGGATGTGCCAATCCCAAAACTTTCTTCTATCGCATGTATGTTAATGAACAGCCGATGTTAAAGAAAAATTGCTATCACAGCGTCCCTTTCTGGCTGAATATCCCTAAATTCAATTAGGACCTGCTGGACATAGTCGAAAACCTATAAATAAAATTTGGTTCAATTCCATACATAACTTCATACACTTTCTGATGATACAATAATGGAAATAGCATAAAAATCACTATTACAGAGCCCCCATCTGGTGGAAAATCCCCTTAAGTACGACCTGCTAGCCATAGTCAAAATCCTATAAATGAAATTTTGTTTAATTCTATGCATAACTTCATACACTTTCGATGATACAAGGAGAACACACAGACGGGCAAACAGACATTTTGTAAAAACATGATTTTCGGGATCTCTTTCGGTGTAAATCCTCCGAAAACCAGAAGTCGAAAAAATTTTCAATTACAATACTTTCTTCTGTTATATATAGAAGAAAGTAAAAATATACTTTTTTTTTCTGTAGAGCTTTAAAATTATGACTTTCTTTTATTATTTGTTTCTTTAATTCTAAACTAAGTTAATATTAATGAATATTTATCTGAATGTAATTATGTAATTCAGATATTTAATGAGTATATATACAGTATGCACACTATTCCCTTGCCACCCGCTTAACTTCGGAACGGCTGCTGCTATATTCATAAAAGTAGTGTCTAGGTACAGTAAAGTAGCCTTTCACTGCTCAATGAAACCGCATACGGCGCCACCTGGTGGAAAACTGCGGAGTTAGCATTCCTATCTCGAAAGCGGAAAGAGATAGAGAAAAAAGGCGATTTACAAATTTGTAGAGCATTATCGATTCAGTACAAAAAAACACCTTGTGGACATTAATGCGAAGAATAGAATGGTTAAAACGCCCATTAGTTTTTTCGTGCTTTAATACACTATGACGTGACAAAACGATCTTAGAAAGAAAAAAAACAACTAAACAACTAGTTATAAAAATATACCTTCATTTAAGATTTTCAAACTTCTCACCGTCAGCTGAAATACACATTTGGATCTTTATTTGAATTTCATGTTGCACACGTTGGAGCATAGATGGCGCTTCTCGCTACAGGTCCCTAGTTCGACTGTGGGCAGATCAAGGCTAACTCAGGTCTTCATCTATTCGGGGCCTATAAATTGAGTACCAAGCTTACTTGGGCACTAAACATTGATGGTCCTGTGTTAGGCTGACAACCTGACAAGAGCATATTCTCTATAGAGCATCCCGGGGCCCATAGTCCAGAAAAAAAGGGTTGGTACTATAGGCCATAAGCCTTAATGAATTGTAAAGTTTAGTTCTCAAAAACAAACTCGCTTTTTTCTGACACATTTACAAAATCATTGCTACTTATACACATATAAGAATACAGGATCAGTAGCACAGGCTGTGTTTTAAGTGCCCGTAGCAATTCAAAAAGTCCTTCCGGCCTGAACCGGGAGGAAAAGGTATAGCTTTCCTATATCTTCGTTTTAAAATTTTAGCTAATGTTACTCGAAAACAGCAAGCTAAAATGCAAAAAAACAGTTTACAAAAGATTCCTTAATACTGAATTTGAATAAGAAATTCGCCAAATTATTGAGCTATAGCCAAGTTGGCTTCATTTATGAAGACTTATTTTAGTCGTCAAATGTCCCCAAGTTTGGCGCTAACGGATATGAATATATAGTTTTATGCGTATGATTGGTAAATTAATGATTACAACAATGAAAGAAAATAATTTGCGAGTAATCGCGTTAATGTGCTGTTTTGTTTCAAAATGTCAGCCACCCTTAGAATTTCAAACTGCTCTATCACAGCCATTTTTTAAGATAGAGGTAAAACAAAAAATGCTCCGGAATCCTTGTACCAAGGCCTAACACGTAAGCAAAAAATAAATTAGAATTTTTTACTTTTTTGTAAATTTATTTTAGTTTCAAATCTTTAAGTGGCCGCCATCTTGAAACAAGATGGCGGACCAAGCTGGCCAACGAACTCGGTCGAGATATTGGTGAGCTTAATACGCACAATTAGTTTCATCCAAATTGATTTATAAATATGAGTGTTATCGTATGACATAGGTCAGATATATATATATATATATATGTATAAATCAACATTTGAACGGAGGGTGGTTTTGAGGTCTGGAGGTCATGATCAGTGAAAATATACCAAAATTTTCCGGAATTGCTTTTCTCCGAACGGCTGCAATAGGTAGCTCAGGGTTCATACTCATTTCCCCTCAAAAAATCCCCTGAGAATCCCCTGATGTATTTTCCAGAATGAATAATTTTCCGATGTTGACAATTAATGACATTTTTTTAAACTTAGTAAGTATTACCCCCCCCCCCTAAATAAATAAATAAAGAGGTAATATCACAAAAGTTAAGTTTTTACATCAGAAGGTTAAAAAATATATATATATATATACACACACAGGTATGTATAAAAAACCTGTATGTATTTTTCTCAGATCAGCAGCAAATTTTCTAGGTATCAAGATTTTGTTACGTTACACACAAAAATCTTAAGAGTTGTGAAAGTTCCACTCTCAAGTTCACAACTGATTCTGAAGCACAAACTACTGATTTGTTACAGAATTTTTTGCAAAATTTACAAATTGTTGAACATTTTGCAGATACATGCTTTTACTTCACAAAACATGCAAATAGCAGCAAGTGCCCTCATTTCCCAGAGTAGCCGATTGTTTTGCCAAATTTTCCCAGGTTTTTGGTATTTTTTGGAAAATCCCCTGAGATTCCCCTGACTTTTAAGACACAAAATTTATCCCCTGACTTTCCCCTGATTCCCAGGTTTCCCCTGATGAGTATGAACCCTGTAGCTTTATACTTTTAGGTAGCTTTCATTAGAAAAAAGTATAAAGCTACCTATTGCAGCCGTTCGGAGGAAAGCAGTTCCGGAAAATTTCAATATATTTTCACCAATCATGACCCCCAGACCCCAAAACCACCCTCCGTTCAAATGTTGATTTATATATATATATATATATATATATATATATATATATATATATATATATATATTTATATATATATATTAGCACTGGGCGATGCATCAATACATTGCGAAAAATCGATTTAAATCATAAATCGTCAAACCCACGGGTGCAAGTTTGAAATGTGGCCAGGACTGAAAATATTTTGACCTGTCACCCCCCTCTCGTCCAAGCGCACATGTGTGCACAGACAACACATGTTTTGACTTTGAGATGTGGCAAAGACTGAAAATATTTTGAACTGCTAATTTCGTTTAAGGATCATGGAAAAACGGGCAATTTCGTGAAAAAGTCCGAAAAAACGGTGATTTCTGCCAAAGGATCGAAAAAAACGCGGCAAATTTTGTGAAAAGATCTCGAAAAAACGGCATATTTCAACAAAGGATCTTGAAAAAACGGCATATTTCGACGAAGGATCTCGAAAAAACGGCATATTTCAATGAAGGATCTCAAAAAAACGGCATATTTCGACGAAGGATCTCGAAAAAACGGCATATTTCGACGAAGGATCTCGAAAAACGGCGAATTTTTTTCCGTGCTCGGGCATTTTTCCGTCCCGTTTCCATCCTCGACAATTTTCCAAAAGACGGAATTCCGTCCTGTGGACGGAAAACTTGCACCCATGGTCAAGCCGGTTTCTTGATCTTTCTTTTAGTGATGCATCGCGGCGGCCGCGATGCATCACACGCACATCTGATCTGGGGGGGGACGGGGATGCGAATTATTTCACATTTAAGTTTAAGAGATATAGTAGGGCCAAGGGGGATTTGCCTCATGAATTTTCAATTTAGGTATTCATCTGAAATTAAACTGATTTTCTTTTTTCTCAAAGTCAGAGCAGTAAAATATTATGGGTTATAGTGCTTGTTCTATTATTTAGAATTTCTTTAGGAACTACTTATTGGTCAGAATTAAAAGTGTAACACATCTAAATATCAGATATTAATATTTGGCCAGTACGGAAAATCGGCTTCGCCCTCAAATCAATAAAATCGTTACTATTGAAGATAGTTGCTTAAAAGTTTGAGAGTGAATAGTTAAGTGAAACCTATTAAAATATTACAAATTAAATTTTAGCCAGTACAGGAAGTGGTCTACGCCCGCAAATTGATAAAATTGCTAATATTAAAGATAATTGAATAAAAATATGAGGGTGAATAGTTAAGTGTAACCTATCTAAATATCAGAAATTGAATTTTGGGCAGTGCAGAAACGCGGGCTTCGCCCGCAAATAATCAATAAAATCGTTAATATGAAAGACAGTTGCTTAAAATTTGAGAGTGAATACACCCCGTGGCAGAATGTACACGACGCTGCGACGGGCGTCACAGACTTTTTAGGACACCTGCAGACTAAAAACATACAGTGATGCCGCAGACGCGCTATAGTGCATAAATTACGCGAAAAAACGGCAAACTTTGTCGAAGGATCGCGAAATAAACGGCGAATTTCGTCAAAGAATCGCGGGTAAAACGCGAAATTCATTTAAAGATCACGAAAAATGGCCAATTTCGTTGACAGATCGTGAAAAAAACTGCAAACTTAGTGAAAAGGCCATGAAAAAAAGGGAATTTCGTCAAAAAAAAAAAAACCATCAGTTTCATTGAAGGATAGCATAAAAAGGCGAATTTTGCCGAAGGGCTACGGAGAAAACACAAACTTCGTCAAAGGATCGTGGAAAAAACTTAATTTCGTCGAAGGATCACGGAAAAACGATCAATTTCGTCGATGAAACGGCAAATTTCGTCGTCGGATTGCAAAAAAACTGAGAATTCTGTCGACAGATCACGAAAAAAGGGCAAATTTCGTCAAAGGATCGGCAAAAAACGGTAAATTTCGTCGAATGAGCTCATTTTAAAAAAGATTCTTCTAATTAATTATAACGTTTTTTAAAAATTTTTATTTATTTTTTGCAGCAAGTTTGAATATATTTTGCATATTTATCTGTAAACATAAGCCTAAAGAAAAAAGGCTTTTTAAAACATAATATAAGCTTAAGGTGTATGTATAATAAATACTATTAAATTTTATATTAAAATTACGACCATGTTTGTAATACTAAAAGTTAATATCGTGATATCGCGATTTAGCCTCGATGATGTATCACGATGTAGAAATCCTAATATCACCCAGTCCTAATATATATATTTGACCTATGTCATACGATAACGCCCGTATTTATGAACCGATTTTGATGAAACTAATTGTGTGTATTAAGGTCACTAATGTCTCGACCGAGTTCGTTGGCCAGCTTGGTCTGCCATTTTGTTTCAAGATGGCGGCCATTTAAAAATTTAAAACTAAAATAAATATACAAAAAAGTTAAAAATTCAAATTTATTTTTTAATTAAGTGTTAGGCCTTGATACGAGGATTCCAGAGCATTTTTTGGTTTACCTGTATCTTAAAAAATGGCTGAGATAGAGCAGTTTGAAATTCTAACAGTTTTCTTCTGCCAAATTCTCGCCAAAATTGGCAACATTTGGCGAAATATCGCCAAATTTGGCGACTGAAATAAGTCTTCATAAATGAAGCCAATTTGGCTATTGCTCAATAATTTGGCGAATTTCTTATTCAAATTCAGTATTAACGAATCCTTTGTAAATGTTTCTTTGCATTTTAACTTGCTGTTTTCGTGTAATATTCGCTAAAATTTTAAAACGAATATATAGGAAAGCTACCTTTTCCTCCTGGTACAGGCGGGAAGGACTTTTTTGTATTGAAAGCTACCTAAAATTTGCTCTCGCTCCCTAGAGACTACTGTCGTTTCTGGTACTGTAATTTTTAATACAGCGAGGTTTTGGAGTTCCTAAAAAATTTAGCGCACTGGGCAATTTTTAAGATATTGAAAAAACCCATTTAAAATAACTCCACCTTTTGAACATACAACTTAAAATTCCACCTAGAGACCTGCGCGGATAAGGTTGTCCCAAACTGAACCGAAAATTATATCACTAAAAAATTATATCACTAATTTCAATTTTCTTTTATATAGAAATATAAACATATATATATGTATATATACTCATTAATATTCAAATACTGTAAAACATATAAATAACAGACACCTCGGAGCCACCGAATTTATCTCTTACTCGGAAGCATACGCAAAAATATGCAAATATTTGTATTGGGAACTGTCTCTGCTCTTCAAGTGTGACCGTACGGAGGTCTTACCGTACATGCTATTACTTCTGAATTTGCAAATAAATTTGACGGCTCCAAGTTGTATGCAGATTATTATTTCTTATTTTTGTTATGTTTAAAACATTAAGTGCGTCTATAATCTTGTTAATTTTTAAAATCAAGAATTTTGTAAAAAATACCAACACTACACTGCTCAACAGCCTAATTAAAATCGCCCATATAGCAAAATACTTTCAGTTGTTCAAATAATAAATAAGCTACATTTAAAAATCTTAATAACAACTTATTATCTTAAGACGATAATAATAATTGAAGAACATAACGATTTAAAAATCAACTTTTAACTCAAAATACATCTAATGATCACTTTAAATGTGGGTTGGTCATAGAGTCAATAAAAATATATAAAAAAAAAAATCAGTGAACTTAATATGCTGGCTGCAATGAGACTTCTAACAAAACTAATTAATTCATAACCATCTGTCATCAAAACCGAAAGATCAATAAGAATAAAATCAGCTGTTGTGTGAATGTGATTTACTGAGATGTTGTTGAGATAGGCATGTCTTTGTGAAATTTTCACCTGTACTCCAATAAAATAAAAATGTATGCTTTTTTCATTCATTCAAAATTAAATAAAACTATTATAACAATTTATTGTCATTACAGCAGATGTTAAATTTTCCCTACAACACACTGTTAGATAAGTTTCTTAGTTTTTAGATTTTGTAGACATAACATCATAAAGTTTAGCATATGTATTTTCTGTAAGTGTATAAACAATATATATGCCTTATTAACCCATAAAGGACAGAAATATTTTTCTCTTTAAAATGCAAAAATTTCATTTCGTACCAATTTTTTAGAAAAGCAACTTTGGTATTATTTTACCACAAAATTTCTGTCATCAAATAAAGCATATATTTCTATTAAAAAATATGGGTACTGAAACAGCAAATTGATTGGCAGCTTTTCTGGTACCATATGGTACCGTCAGGCTTTACTAGGTTAAGTATAAATAAACAGTTTTTAAATAATTTGATTGGGAACGAGTTATATATATATGTATTAAAAATCCATTTATCAGCAAGATTATGATGCAATAAATCAAGTTAAAGATCCTTAAAAAGTGAATAAAATGACAAAAATACATCTTATTTAGTTTTTAAAGAGTTTTTTAGATATAGTTATTTCTAGGGTATAAATATAATTGATTGTACAAATTTTCCATATTTTAGAAGCACAATATCTCAAAACTTTGTTCAAAAAAGTGAAAATTGGTATTTATTTTAACCAGCAGCTCAAAGGCATGCAAATATGAGTTTAAAGATTAGTAGTGACATTTTGAAAATTTCTATTGGACGTTGAGGAGCAAGGTATTTTTCTCTTTGTTTGGAAAGGGATAATTGCTCTTTGTTCTAGGAAACGCCCATGGTTTTACTAAAAACAATATTGTACTTTTTTTTTTGCATAAGAAACGAACATTAAAGATAATATGAAGGCAAAAATAATTGTATAAATAAAAAGTATTACCAGAGATATCATGCTTTCAGTAAATTTTAAATCTGAAAATATTGATAATTTTAAATATGATTTAAACATTACTAAAACCAACCAAAATCCTACTATTTTTATTTCAGATCCAGTTATAATATAGTATTATGTACAATTTAAAGTTGAAAAAATCGTCATAGAAACTGCGCCTTTGGTTGATAAAGATCTTTTAATTTCATTATTTTTCGCAATTTTTTTTAATTTCAAAGATTATACAATTTTTTTAGACACATTTAAAATTTTTTAAACCTTACAATAATATTTTTTTCATGATCGACATACATCATTTACCCTGTATAAATTATTTGAAGATGATTTATTCAGTAGATATTGACATATGATTTTATAAATAAAATAATGATTATGAAAACTGAACAATCAAGAAAGCAAACTCATGGCAATTTTCCAAAATTTGATAATTTTTTCCACAGAAACTATTTCACCAAGGAGTAAAAAAAAATTACTGGTGATCATATCTTAATAGTAAGAACAAACACACACAGTTTCATTAAAATCTGTGATGGTGGGTTACATATTGATATTTTACTGCCTGATTTGATGTGGAATGCCCCTATAGCAGTCGTCATGTGCATGCACTGCAATATCCATTAGTTCCACGTTTCACCACCAGGTGGCGCAATCTGTTTTGCACGAACTTTTTTTTATAATTAACAATTGCCAATATGTTGTAATTTTCAATGATTTTTCAAAATTTTATTTTATTTATTTTTATTTTAGTTTTATCAGTGTAAAATACATTTTAAGCTAAGCATAACATTTTCACAGGCACAAACGTTTCACATGAATAAAGAAAAAAATTAACCCAATAGATGCTATTCTAGTGATGTCACAGTGTACAAATTTTTATTACCTGATAAAAACAAAATATACGTGTTGAAATATTTTTACAGAAAGTTAACCTACAAATTAAACAAATACTTCCAAAAATCTACATGTCTGAATTTGTTTCATTATTTATCTTTTTTTCTGCAAAAACAGAAAGTAATAAAGTGTTTCCCATGCATTGTTTGCAAATATATAATGATTAAAATACTGAAACAACTTTTAGCAGTCGAATTCAATATAAAAAAATAAAAACAATGTTGTCCCAAAATATATAGACAACTGGTGTTAAAAGCTGATTTAAGTACTTATATCCAAAATTTGCATATTACGAGTTCACGTACTTGTGATACAATAGTTTCGAGAGATGTGAATCTGTCTTTCAGTTTCAGACTGATTGTAAAGATACCTCTCTCAATGTGCAGTTTTCCAAAAAGGAAATTTTGCAAATCTATCGTTTAAAGGCTCGTGGATGGAAAGTTGTGGACATTGCAAGAAACATTAGATGCAGCAGGGTTGGTATTTACTGAATTCTGTCAAAAGGTGACAATTTGGAAACAACATGCCATTCTGACAAACAAAGACCAGAACTAAACGGCAAAACAAAGCGATTTTGAGATCAGTTTCAACCTAAAAATTGTCTGTGTGTCAGTTTTTAATGAATTAAGCATTCCAGTATCAAAACCCACTGTCCATCAACAGTTGCAGACAAGCACAGTTCTTGAGTATTGCGAAATATGTTGTTCGCCAAAGTTTAAAAAACTAAACAGCATAAAGATGCTCATGCTCAGTGGTTCCGAAATCACATGAATTGACATCAAATGAATGGTTGTCCCAAAATATATAGACAACCAGTGTTAAAAGCTGATTTAAGTACTTATATCCAAAATTTGCATATTACGAGTTCATGTACTTGTGATACAATAGTTTCAAGAGATAAAAGCGAATCTGTCTTTCAGTTTCAGACTGATTGTAAAGATACCTCTCTCAATGTGCAGTTTTCCAAAAAGGAAATTTTGCAAATCTATCGTTTAAAAGCTCGTGGATGGAAAGTTGTGGACATTGCAAGAAAAATTAGATGCAGCAGGGTTGGTATTTACTGAATTCTGTCAAAAGGTGACAATTTGGAAACAACATGCCATTCTGACATACAAAGACCAGAACTAAACGGCAAAACAAAGCGATTTTGAGATCAGTTTCAACCCAAAAATTGTCTGTGTGTCAGTTTTTAATGAATTAAGCATTCCAGTATCAAAACCCACTGTCCATCAACAGTTGCAGACAAGCACAGTTCTTGAGTATTGCGAAATATGTTGTTCGCCAAAGTTTAAAAAACTAAACAGCATAAAGATGCTCATGCTCAGTGGTTCCGAAATCACATGAATTGACATCAAATGAATGGTTGTCCCAAAATATATAGACAACCAGTGTTAAAAGCTGATTTAAGTACTTATATCCAAAATTTGCATATTACGAGTTCATGTACTTGTGATACAATAGTTTCAAGAGATAAAAGCGAATCTGTCTTTCAGTTTCAGACTGATTGTAAAGATACCTCTCTCAATGTGCAGTTTTCCAAAAAGGAAATTTTGCAAATCTATCGTTTAAAGGCTCGTGGATGGAAAGTTGTGGACATTGCAAGAAAAATTAGATGCAGCAGGGTTGGTATTTACTGAATTCTGTCAAAAGGTGACAATTTGGAAACAACATGCCATTCTGACAAACAAAGACCAGAACTAAACGGCAAAACAAAGCGATTTTGAATAAGTTTCAACCCAAAAATTGTCTGTGTGTCAGTTTTTAATGATTTAAGCATTCCAGTATCAAAACCCACTGTCCATCAACAGTTGCAGACAAGCACAGTTCTTGAGTATTGCGAAATATGTTGTTCGCCAAAGTTAAAAAAACTAAACAGCATAAAGATGCTCATGCTCAGTGGTTCCGAAATCATATGAATTGACATCAAATGAATGGTTGCATGTTTTTTCAGTGGTGAAAAGAAATTTAATTTAGATGGCCCCGATGGTTGGGCATATTATTGGTACGATATTTGCAAGGAACCACAAACTTTTTTCATCAGACAACTAGGAGGGGGTTTACTCATGATGTGGGGAGCATTTTCTTATAATGGGACAACTGATATTGTTTTTTTAAAAGGTCGTCAATGTTCGAAGATTGCCAGAAAACGCTTGAAGTACAGTGACTTCCATTTGGAAAGTTGCTAAGTGGAGGCAAATAGATATACAAAACAATTGCTCCATTCATGTGTCCAACTCTACAATGCATTCAGGGAGTGCAGCAATTATTTTTAAAATTTTAGGGAGGAATTTTAGGGATTAGACAATGAAATTTTAGGGATATTTTAGGACTAATTTATATCCACCATCTCCGGTGATTTTTCAATGCACTTGTATTATAACACAAATAATTTAATTTAAGAAACACAGTAAATAAATTCTTAGAAAATTTTTGTTTAAAATTTTTTGTCATGTTCAAAATTTTAAAGTAAACACTCAAATGTTCTAAAAATGTCTCAAATACAGAGCAAATAATAACAACAATAAAGTAAAGAAATGGTGTTAACTTAATTTTTCTATATCTAACAGCTTTAGAAAATGTTTCTTTAATAAATCTTATATGATTTCTTGCAATCTTGTTCAGTATTTTCACAATTTTTTTTTTTTAAATACTTGAATTTTGTATATTTGAATGAAAAACCAAATTATTTAAATTTGACTGAGGCTAAATGTATTCCTTGCTATATTTTTAACATCTCAAAGGCATAGTTATGAAATACAAAGAATATTCAATTGTTAAAAATAAAAAAAACAATGAAATATCCATAATATGCTGTATTGTACCATAGAAAATAAATTTTGAAATTTTATTTTGTTTCGTATTTAATTCTCTTCATCAAAAGTTGGGCTTTCTCGATTTCAATTTCTGAGAGGATAAATGTATTCCTTGCGAAATTTTTAGCATCTCAAAGGCATAGTTAAATAAAACACAAAGAATACTCAATTGCTTAAAAATAAGTAAAATGCTGTATTATATAATAAAAAATAAATTTTGATTTTATTTAGTTTCACATTTAATTTTCTTCTTTAAATTTGGGCTTTCTTTATTTCAATCTCTGAGCTTTTCTTACTTTTCTTTCTGTTTTTCCATGTATACTGCTGATAAGCTTTATGTGAATTCTTAATATCATTTAACAAGGAAGTTGAAATAGGTACTTCACTCACACCTGCATAATTTTTAATAGCATCTTTTACAAATCTCAAACTTTTTATCGTATGTTTATTGAAATCACTTTTTATCATAAAATTTTGCATAGAAAATCTCCCTCTCAGGATCAGCATTACCATTGGTAAAACAAGTGCAGTTTTAATTAAACTTAAAAGTTATATACTTTATTTCTTTGTTGTTTATGACTTACTTTTGAACAACCAATGAAAATGTCTAACAAGAATTAGCTTTGGCGATCATGATACAAAGCAAAACTAACTTTGTTTATCAGTCATTTGTCAATAGAAATAGTTATTGGAAGCAAATTTTAGGGAAACAAGAAAAAATTTAGTATAATTTTAGGAATTTTAGGGCTATAAGAAAATTTTAGGAATTGTAGTAATTACAGGGCGATTGCAATCCCTGTTCGTGTCACTTCTTTATCTGTCAAAGAGTCCGTTCTCAGAAACAGTATAAGTTAGAGACTTGAAATTTTGTATACTAACAGCTGAATACCTACTGTCACACTGGAAATCATAAAAATTTGAAAAAGTCTTAATGCAAGGTATTAATTAAAAACCACCAAAAATTAGCAAAACAAAGAAAGAAGTTCAGTTTTGACTAATATGGTATGTAGATACGAGGCTCGCAACCGACCAATGAGGTTTCGTCCTCGACCTGTATCTCTAAAATTTTCATTCTGGCTGTTAAAAATGGCAGACAGTGCTTTCAAGGCTTTTTCGAAAAAATCACAATAATATCTGCACGAAAATTTCCAAACGGACATTAAAAAATACTGATTTTCATTTTAGAGAACCAAATTTGTAAAATTCGATAAATTGGAACAGACAATATTAACTAAAAAACTTAATTTCAAGTTGAAAAACAAGCAATTTTTATCTCATGAAAATGGCAGGTGTCGGAAACAGAAGAAACATCTGCAGAAGAATCAGTGTTGGGTTTTTGACATGACAAGCGGGAAAAACTAGTTTTAACCATCATAAACATGTAACACCCTTGAAAATTTTTTAACAACAATAGGTATACACCAAATATCATGATTTATGAAATATTTTATTTAAAATTATAGCAATTTAATAATAATAAAAAAATTTAAATTATTAATTATAATAAAAAATTTTGATTTTTTGGAATTTTTTCAATCAGAAGAAAATCAAAATACAATTAATAATCCATAATTTTACCCTGCTGCATTCTATAGCACAAAACCATAATAGCTCATATTTGAGCTGAATCAATTTGTGCATCAATCAACCCTTCATTCTTAAGGTTGGCATGAAAAACAAACCATAAGATGGTATGGTTTCATGATTTGATCTGTTACGCACTTTTTCAATATGGGGATTAAGTAAAATTTTTTTTAGAACACCGAGCCAAACATGACACAAATCAGCAACTGTAGCAGTATCTCATTGAAGAATGTCTAATGCAATGCAACACCTATAGGTTTTATCTGAAGTAAAAGATCTTTGCACTGTTTATATAACTTAAAATTATTAATCAGTTCAGAAATTCCAATATCCTACATGCTCTTCCACTATTTTCTGAAATATTGACCTATTGTATAAAAAAGTTTCAAGGCAAATGAGTTGACTATTCCAGCGGGTATCACTTGGCCGGCCAGCTGGAGTTTTACTTATTCTTTACACTCTTAGCCATACTGCAGAAAGATGGTATCATTGTTTTAAACTATTTAGGGCATTTAAGATTTCTTAAGAGAAAAAATGTGCAGCTCATGTGAGCAGTTACTTTTTAAAAAGCACAATTTTATTTTTAAAAAAATCTAAATAAAAGTTTTACACAGTTAAAAAATTGCACTTAATAATACTTTACTACACATTAATTATTCATATGACATTTTAAGCATTACATGTAATGTGAAATTTTATATATCAATGTACTATTTGAGGTTTTCAACAAGGATTTGGACATGACAGTTTAAACCATCCAAAACTCATAAAATCAAGGGGCACAAAATCTTGGTCATGTTTGTTAACCCATTACCTGCTGGTGTTGCGTAAACGCAACATTCAAAATAAAAGTGTATAAAAAAAACCTACCAAGCCACCACTATTTTAATGTTAAAAAATATTTAATGACAAAAACTTTGCTATTAAAGATACCGAATGTTATCTTTCAGAATTTTTGGTGGGAAACTAATTTCAGTAAAAATATTGAAGGCTCCGTCCACATAGTTTTGGCAGTTAATGGGTTAATGAGCAAAATCGGACCAAGGGGGTGGAAATGGGGAGAGTTTTTGTGAAAACAGAAAAACACCATAATGTCTTAATTATGATACATAATCGAATCCGTTTAAAGCAGGGGTGATTCTGAGTAAAAAAAAAAAATCTGAAATTCACAGCAAATTTTCTGAAAAATTACAACAGAGGGGGGGGGTCTCCACTCCCACCACTTTTTTTTTGCATCCCTTTGACGAAATTGCGTTTTTTCGTGACCTTTTGACGAAACTTTCAGTTTTTTTTCGAGATCTGTTGGTAAAATTTGCATTTTTTTTCACTATTTTTTGCCGAAATTTGCCATTTTCCTGCTATTCTCTGATGAAAGTCACGTTTTTCCTGCGATCTGTTGACAATATTTGCCATTTTTCGCAATAATGTTGACAAAATTTGTCTTTTTTTTTTTTTGCAATCTTTTGACGAAATTTGCTGTTTTTTGCAATGTTTTTGACAAAATTTGACAGGGTTTTTTGGGATTTTCTGACGAAAGTCACGTTTTCCCCCCACAATCCTTCGACAAAATTGGCAATTTTTTTTCAAACGAATGACGAGATTGATTTTTTTCGGCGATCATTTGCCGAAATACTGATACATTTTATGTCCGAATTTTCGGTTTTATGACCGATATACATATATATATATATTTTTTGAAAACCATTGCCTTAATTTTTCAGAAAATTTGGACTAGAATCACCCCTGGTCTGCTCACCTGTAAAATTATTTTTTTTACATACAATGAAATTTAAAAGCAGATGATTTTTGACAATGAATCCTGGACTCATTCCTTTGACAGTACTAAATACTCCTCTTGCATGCAACATTTACCGTTACTAAAAGCAACTAAAAAGTAATTGATAATTTAAGAGGCGGGGAATGAAACTTAGGAGAAACTTTGGAAAAAAATGTAAAAATCTTAAGTGTAAAAAATTATCAAAAAGCGTAAATTTTACACCTAAAGTGTAAAAGTTGGCAAATATTTAATTATTATTATTTTAAATTTATCAATCTTGATTGACGGTTTTGTATGCACGCATAACAAAATGAAACAGCCTTACATTTTATAATTTTTTAATAGTTCAAGCCTGAAGAAAATCCAGGTTGATGGGAGAACTGTAAAGGATGAAGTTCCCCTACCAAAAATACACCTATAGAGGAGAAGAAGAAATAATCGATTACTATCTGACAAGAGATGGGAATGCTCGGAAAAAAAAAAACTTTGGGAAAAAAACTTTTTTTTGTTTTTTTTCGAAGGGCTATTTTTCAATTTTTCCGAATTGGAAAAATTGAAATTTACTATATAAAATAATATATTCAAAATGTTATTTGATATTTTTTCTTTTCCCATACTTTTCACTGTGGCACATGGGTGCAAGAGGTCCATCCAAGCCAAGACTGAAAAACTTTTTGAGTATTTGGAGCCTTTCGTTATGGCTTAAAATTGATCTCTTAAAATAAAAGATAGTGATTAAAAGTGTTTGATAGTAAAATTTCTATTATTTAAGTATATAAAAGTAGAATTTACCATTTATCAAAAATCTCTCCAGGACTGAAGACTTGTGGCAATCAATAGAATCGTCTGCTATCCAAGCATAGTTTTCAGAACCAAAAAAGTATATGTATCGGTGATTTTTTCTATGCTTTGCATCTGTAGGATGTACTGTCACTTTTCCAGGCCAAGGCCTTTCATTTTAGCCCAAACTAAATCAGTCACTTCAAAGTTATTTGATTCCATCTTTAAACTGGTTTGTTAAACCTGCAAAAAAAAAGAACGACATACATTAATACACACACACACATATATATATATATAATTAATAGGATAATTTAAAAAAAATTGTTAATCCTTTATTAATATATATATTTTTTTTATTTGTAATGCTTTTAAAGACGTTTTATGAATTAAAATTTTGAAAAGTAAAAATAATTAATGTTCTACACTTTTGTTGTAGGGTTCATTGATTTAAATCAGCTTGATTTTAATCCTGATTAAAATCATTTTTTTTTTTTTTTCAAATTTAGGTTAAGATATTTCTTAATAAATGTTACGTTTTTACAAAAATGCACTGTAAATTTAAAGAGTGGGAGAGATTGAGAACTCAAAATCCATGCTTTTTTAATTTAATTTAAATTGAATATCACACTTTAAAATAAAAATCCTAATTTAAAAATAGAGAATCCCAGCTGAAAAATGTTAAGATTAATCCATATATTTACCTATTAAAAAATATCCAAATCTTATGTAAATGTTTTAATACAAAAACATGGATACTTTCTGTGAAGATATGAAAAACATTAAAATAAATATATATAGGGTCATTCAAAAGTATTTTTATTGATATTT